>OX235277.1:1995817-2176609 GCA_944472155.2 Trichobilharzia szidati
CATAGTTTTATTGGCTATTTGATTACAATTTAGCGGCCTTTCGGTTGGTGTCGCTCTCTGAGAAGATAATTCTGTGTGGTTAGAGAGGGGTGGTGCGGTGGATTCTACGGTGTCTCTCAAAGGGTTGGGTTTAATTGCTGCTTGCAATGTCCTATTGTTTATTCCACAATTAGACTCAGTGTGATAATTATATACGCGCCTTTCTATGACGGTCTTGTCCACCTCAACCTTTATTAGTTTGTAATTTCTGGCTTGCGATAGGGTGTGTTGGGAGTGGGTAAATTTTCTGGCCTCAGCCGGTGTTTCGAACTGAAAACGAATAGGACAACACTTGTCATGTTGACTCTTTTTCAGCCTGTAGCACTTAGTCTTGGAGTTGGGCATTTTTGCCTCACTAAGTAAGATGCGCTGTACCTTTTTTAGTGCCTCATTGTCCGGAACGTTGTAGACAATAGCATTTAGTTTAGCATCGAGTCGTTTTGTTACTTCTGTAGTAACAAAGTTAATGAGGTTATCCACCTTAGATACCGATTCCGTGTCAAGTTTGTTAAGGTCTACAGTTCTCATGAGAATAGTTAAAGGTGTCAGTTCACAGACCTGCGATCTGATATCGCTGATCTGATCTGATAATTTGGATATTTTGGTATTGGTGTCAGCGGCGGACAACTTCCGAGAGGAAAAGGCAGCTGATATCCATGAAGTATGTACCAATTGCTGTAGAACAGCCCCAATGGCTGTGTTAGATGCATCAACTGAGATAAATAAATAAATAATTTATTCTCATAGTACAGTACATGAGGGACGCCAGTTTACAGGCATCATCAAATTGTTACAGAAATAGAACCATATAATTCAATCACAATTTACAGACAGTAGCAAGATATGCTTTACATGTTCACTGGAGATTATACAAACACTTGATAAATGTTAATCCCAGTAGTATAAAACAGCCTTTTCACTTATATACAATCATTTCTGTGCAAAGTTGGAAAAATCTGCTAGATTGTCAGTGAGTGCAACACAACAGGAAATACAGGAGTATTATCTTCGCATTAACAAAAAACCAGGTCTTTGGTGGATGGATTATAAGTGCCTGGGAAAAAAATAAAGCTTGAAGTAAATATTCATACATAACTTTGTTGTGTGCAGAGTCCTCGAATTATAGTTCATTGATGTGTTATTTTGAAATCAGTGATGTGTTTATCTCATCTGATCTTCAATGTCATTGTTGGGAGTAAGTACATAAGCTTCGGACGCATTAATTAATAGATTTCTACTGCTTGTGGTTATTTTCTTAGCGTCAGGAAGGTTTATAAATTTCAGCTATTCCGACAGGAGTTGAGAATATTAACTGCTCAGCAACATTATGGATATATGTTCATCACATTATCTAAGGAAAGATGGGTTGCAGTTGGTGAGGGATATATGGTGCCCAACGAGCGTTCATCTGTCCATGTGATGTTGTGGTGAGTTATACCTTTTTCATGTTGTCGGTTTATGTCCATTTTATTCCACTTATTGTGTTGGGTAGTAGTTTTACAAACGAGATTTCTTGTCTGTTTGAGGATACGTATCTTAACCGTTAATGTTTTATCTAGAATTATAAATACAGGCAAAAAACAACAGGTGTAGTACTTAAGCTTATACATTAAATGGACCCATAATTTCGGAGGCTCTCAGATAGGAACTAGAACTGCTGTCGTTCGCAAACTCTTCTAGTTTGTCATAAAGCACCTTTTTGAAGGAGGCCAATGTACTTGCTTGACGCATTTTCATTGGTAGTTTATTCCACATCTGTGCATACCTAATCAAGCAAAACTTTCCCTGGTGGCTGTTTTACATTGTTCGATAGCTACTGTACCCTTAGTGTGTCTTAGTTTGTAGCCATTGTCATCTGAAAGTCGAGTGCCATTAGTAGAGGTAAAAACTAAGTGGTTTAGAAGCTTATAGTAAAGTGTCAAGTTTAGTCTCAGGCGGCTTAGCCATGGTGTTTCTAGTCCTAGGGTATCACATCTGGTGGAGTAGTTCGCACAATTTTCGGTTCCGAGTAATTTTAACGTGAAGTACCTCTGCACTCCCTCGACTTTCAATTTGTCCTCTATGCGTATACTACTATACACGAATGAACAGTAATCAAATAAAGGATGCACACAAACCTTGTACAACAGAATTCTAGATTCATTTCTGTAGAAGTTCCTGAGTAAAAGGCCGTGACTTTGACACTTGTTTGGAGATATCCTTAGAAAATGATAAGTTATGTGAATATTTCAGCCCTAGGTCCAGTACAGATTCCAGTCGTAGAAGTGTATGGCCTTGAATTGTCAGGTCAAGTTCTAAATTGTTGCAGCCTATGCAGAGCCAGCCACATTTTTCGACATTAAATTGGAGTTGCCAGGTGTCACACCATCTATCCATTTTTTCTAATTCTTGCTGTATGGCGTTTACTGTTATTCCAAGATCTGTGTTCTTGCATTTATACGTCGCTTTTAAGTCATCTGCATATAGTATTGGTTTACCTACACTAAAGCATTCACAGATACTGTTTATATATATTATGAATAAGAGTGGGCCTAATACACTTCCCTGGATCACACCACTACTTACTGGTTTAGGCCTTGAGATTATCGAGCCAACTTTCGTTGGAGAAATGATTTTATCCAGCTCAGGAGAGGGTCACATATCCCTAGTGAGCATAACCTGCTGACTAGCAGATTGTGGGGAACTCTGTCGAAGGCTTTTGTTATATCAAAATACAGCACAATTACTAGTTCTCTGTTGTCCCTACTTCGTGTACCTTCGTTGAAAAAGTCTATGTGACAGGTCACACATGATCTCTTTTTGAGAAATCCGTGTTGTGATGGATTGATAAGTTCATGTTCTAGTAAGTTGTCTGACACTTGGTCTTTAACCACTTTCTCCATTATTCGGGATATTACTGGTGTTATATTGATAAGTCTATAGTTGCATGCACTGGTTTTGGCCCCTGCTTTGTGCTTGGGTAATATGTATGTGGTTTTCCACACTTCAGGATAAGTTCCAGTTTCCAACGAGAGAGTAAATATTCTAAGTAACAAGACTACCATTTCCGTGCTACCATTTTTGTATATGACAGATGGTATGTCATCTGTTCCAGTACTATCATTAGACTTCAATGTCTTAATCGCTGAGTCTATATTTTGTATATTAAAGTCTATTTCGCCTAATTTGTGGTTACTTTTGCAGGTCATTTGGAAATTTTGGGTCGGGTGCACTCTGGCGTCATTGCAAAACCACTCACTGAGGAGTTCACTTGTAGCCTGGGGATCATTGTATATTATACCCTTATGTTCCAAGCTGCTTACACTATTGTCTTTACTGCTTTTTAGACGTTTCTGCAATATCCTACAAAGTTCCTGAGTTTTGGAGTTACCCACAAGCGCTTTATTTTCTTCAAGTTGTGACATAATTTTGTGTTTCTCTTCAAGCCGCTTAAGAGTTTCATGTATTTGGTTTAACGCATTAAATTCCTTAAATACATGGTATTTCCTTTTCAATTTCTTTAGTTTTAGTCGCGTTTCGCAGTCTATAAATGGAGTTGGTGTCTTTGGAGCAGATTTTAGGAGCGCGATTGTGTCTCTTGCTGAGCCAATTGTTTTGTAGAAAATCTCAAGTGATACTTCTAAGTCATTGTTGATGAAGTATTCTTCCCAGTCAAAGCTTCTCAACAGATCTGATAGGAAATCCCAATCGGCATTCTTATAGTCCCTATACTGATAGTGCACCGGGGAATCTTTAGGTGTGTGTTTAGTTGTTAGTTGGAGGGGTAGCGTGCAGTACAATATGTTGTGATCACTGTTATCAAGTTTATTTCCTACCTCTATCGAGATGGGCTCTATTTTATGACAGAGGATTAAGTCAAGAGTATTTTTTTCTTGTAGGGAGGCGTACGCACTGCTTCCATCCGCCTACGTCTATAGCTTGTGGTCGCTCCTCATGGATTCTAGGTCCTGTACAGGTATCCCAGTTTACTCCAGGTAAGTTGAAATCGCCACAGACTACTTTGTAGTCAAAGTACAGCGTAGCTACATGTTCTAAAATTTCTCCGATAGTTATATCAGTCATTTGAGGGCTATTAGGGGGTCTGTATATACATCCCACGAGAATTTTATTTTCGTTTGTGTGGATGCTTATCCACTTAGATTCAGGGAGTTTGTCAGTAGTTGGGTTATTGAAAGTATTGGAGTTAGTGGATTTAGAGGCATATATTAAGCAGCCGCCTCCTCTTTTGTCAACTCTGTCGTTCCTATAGATGTCGTAGTTGTCTATTACTAGCTTTGAGTCAGGTATATCAGTAGTAAGCCAGGTTTCAGTCACCATTAATAGTGTTGGCCGTTCTATGTATGCCAGGCAGCGAAGAGATGTTATTTTGTTAAGGAGAGATCTAGCATTCAGGAGCATAATCGCTAGTAAACCAGAGTTATTGGAGGAGAGGTTAACATGGTTACTTGTTACTATCCCTACGTTATGTTTGGAGGGACTCTGAGGTGAGACAGAGTCAGTGTGTGTACTATTTCCTGGATGAATTGTGCAGCGAGTGGGGCTATTGTTTGCTGCATGCGAAAACAATCCTGTTGCATGTTTTGACTTTTAGCATCCATGGGTGGGCATCTGCGTTCATTTACTGGTGATATATAGTTTGTTTGACCTAGGTACCCTGTGTTAAGATTACCTTGGTAGTTGTATCTCATGGGTCTTTCATAGTCGTACGCATACTGGCTCACATCACATGTGTGAGTAAAGTTATTGAGAGGGTGAAGTGTCGATCTATAGTCATTATGTTGATGAGGTTTAACATAGATAGTATGAGAGTTTGGACGAGAATATTCATTAATATGGTGCCTATATGAGTCCCGTTTAGTGCTCCATATATCCGGATGATCCATTCTACGTTGCATTCCCAAGTTATGTGCGTTGCTAGGCATATTACTCCTAGTTCGGGAAGGGGTATTTTTACTCACATGATGGATGACGTTTTCGGGAATATGCTTTGTTACCCATGCATTGTTATTTTTTAGACTGACATGTTGCTTATTAGACTTATTAAGAGGGAGGTATGTCGAAGTCTGGAGTGGGACTCTAGGCTTTGTGGTCTTTCTTGCAGTTTCTACTGTGGGACTTTCTGGCTTGCATCCAGACTGAGTGTGGTGTGCCATTGGTTTCTGGTTAGCCAATGTTTGTGAGTCAACATCAACTTCACGTATGTCAGCAGGTTTTCCAGATGTGCTCTCATGTACTTTAAGATTGCACCCAGTGACACTGCTCTTACTGAGTTTCGAGTCGCTTTTACTTGCCGTTTTTTCTCCCAACACTATACACGTGACTTGCTGCGCTTCAGTGTCCGTCGACACTTAAGCACTGATACCAGGTGTATTTCTCAGTGTGGTCAACTTTGTATCGAAGGTGTTCTTGGTTGCTTGCCTTTGGTTAGGTGTTTTATCCCAGACTACTTTAATAGTTTTGAATTCAGTGGCAGCAGCCAGAAGATCTTCGGCCTTCTTAAATCGTTCAACTATTATGTAGCTGTCGAACCTAAAGAGTATGGGACATGGATGCTTTAGGTCTTTTTTACTTAGGCGAATGCACTGACAAGGTGCACTCAAGAGATTTGCAGCCTTCAGCAATGAGTGCTGGACCGACTTTATGGGCTTGCTATCTGGTTTTGTTTCGAAGCCAGCTTTTTAACAACTTCGCTGGATAGAAAGTCAATCGCGTTTTCTAACTCCTTCGCATTTTTTGAGTCAGTAGGCGTCATTCTAGAAGTCATATTAAAAAGCTTTAGGATTGTAGGATCCTGCAGTTCCTTTTTCATAAGTGAGATAGTTTCGGGTATACATTCTAGTGAACTTAATTTCGTTTTTAATTCATCTATCTGTGGCTGCATCTCTTTAATTATGCGTGTTAAGTAAGAGAGCTCTACTTTTTCAGACAGAACATCTTCCACCTGTATGACAGGGGTCAGAGTTATGTTCGAGTCTTTTATGTTGGGTGGGTAATGTGTTATTAGACGAGCTGGTGCTATTTTCTAAATTACTGGTGTTCACAAGAACACTCTTTTTAGAATTTCGGCCCATCGTTATTAAAGATCAATCAACAGTAAGCAATAAATGAATATAAACGAAAACACGTGCAAAAGCGTCACCTGATTCGAACGTACCGGGTGATATATTATATGCATGATAGCTTAATTAGGTCCCCACAGAAGGTTCTATTGGAATTAACGGGTGATTTTCATGTAACGATAACATTCCCTTGTCAAATGGTACTGTTCTTCACACGAAAATAGGCTGCATTGATATCATGAGACGTGAAGTCATTAAATGATACTATGCCGAAAGGTGAAGCTTCTACATGAAGTAAACTATTTGTGTAGATGACATTACCCCCCACCTATCCCACTATGCTCATTATAGCGCTATTTTGACACAGCCCGCCTGAAACAATAATCATTGCAACCAATATGCCAAGAGTGTGTTGCAGTCAGATCACATGACGCGGACACCAACATAACTTATCAGGAAATGAGAATTTCTACCAATCCCGATAATATATAACACAGTTTTATCAAAACTTATTGATAAAAAATTTACCGGGCGACATTTCAGCCAACATGCCGGATAAGTTCAGCCGAATAAATCTTATTAGATAACCCAAGGTTAACTGTGTGGACGCACTCTGTTGGTAGTTAGTGGCGCTAAAGTTTAACTTGGCCAAAGTTGTGGATGACGCATACAAATTACGCATCAAATTTCATCCAAACCTGGTATTTAAGTACTACTTAGACAACAGGCTCATTGGAAGGGGGAGAACGTGTAGCCATCTTCATCCCTGGGCTACAGTCACAATGTGATCAGTCATACGGATTGTTTCGTTAATTATTTCGGTGGGACTCGTATAAACCTCATCGAAAGTTTCTAGATTCAACTGAAAAAGAAGGGCAGAGTGGTGAATGAGTCAAGGAACACGATGATTTCCCGTTATCTAGACGAATTTATGCACAGAAATGGATTTAACCTAACTGTGAGTACTCCTATAAGAAATTGAGAGATTTCCTTGGAGTGCATATAACGACGTTATCTCATATGACCACTTTTTAACAATGCTTCACTAGCATACGAACGTTTTTTTAAACCACGCACTTCCACTATGGACGCGTCCGATTGGTCGGTGGGGATTTGACAAGGTCTGAAATAGGTTGTTTCGTTTTGGGATGCTACAGTTTAGAGTCACGTGAAATTGACGCTGCTCATTGTCTTGTAGACACACCAGTTCCTTCGACTGGTATGGGAAACGCGCATGCAAACAACCTTACCTACTCAGTTTCTGAATTGCAGTAGTTGACGATTTATAAGATGACGCTGAGGAAACTAAGGATAAATCTTCTGGTGACATAATCGAACGTAGACCTTAAGGCTACTACAGCCCCGAAGATTGTTATGACCACTAATGTCCCAGTAGCTGGCGGAGAAGATAATGCGGTGAATGTTTAGACCACATCTTCCAAATTTACCAACTAATATGAAACGCCTCCCTGGCAGGGTACAATAACACCCACAATGAGTTGTTGGGTTAAGGCATTAACACTAAAATACAGCTGAATTTTGATGGTTTGTCAGTGCTTAACAATGCTACAAAACAAGTTTGGACGATACTAGGTTGTGTAGTTTGTTGAAACCGCTTCTTAGTGATATGTTCCTCAGTGGAATTCACAGTGGTGGTTTCCGTAGACCGTTCGGCTTCAATTAGTGTTGATGCCAGTATTCATGACAGTCTGCGAATCATTGACACGCATATATGATGCTTCCATTTTCATATCGACGTCATTTATGATGACAAGTCTTCAGAATCGGACATAACTTTTAAAGCCAATCGGACACAACATTAGAAAAGGGCGTGAACGATGTTGCGTTACTGAGGAAAGCACATCAACCGGCGTATGATATTCAGCAATGTAAATAGCTGTTGTAGAACAGATAGTAGCTTCAGGAATAGTGTTGACTGTGATTATCACCGTCTAACGTCACTATTTGAGAGATCGTAAATAGATATGCTTAGAAGTTTTCCACTTAGAATGCCAAGATGTTGCAAGACGGCAGTCAGGTATATAGCTGCAGTTGGCCAAAGCATGCAAATTTGGTTTGAGTAATGACACCATTGTATGCATGAATCATAGGCTGTAGGAGGCAGATACCTGGTAAGGACTTGTAAAGGGAAGTGTGAAAGTTTGGAGTTACTGCATTTCTAATAATAATTTATATTTCGTAACAACGGGTGCTTACAAGAAATGTGTGCCATTTTTACAGGCACGATCAGTTATGTTATAAATTACAATCGTAAAGTATCATAAATTAATACTTTTTCAATCGTTTAAATTGTTCGATTATTGTACAAGCAATCAGAACAATTTCTTATCAGTGTTAAATTGTAAACCCTTCACTAAGGTCACCATCGAAGCTGAGCGACAACCCAGACTTCCTTCCGTTTCCTGCAGACAGTTTTGGCCAACCGATAAACAGCATATATTTGGGTAAGTGCTATGCCGCCAAGTGATTAAAAGCTATTTCAGGAAGAGAAGAACGTCCTGGAAGACCGCAAAATGGCATCAGATACAATTACGGATAATATACCATTGGAGGAACATTTACAAAATATGTACAAGAAGTAGCTGGAGACTCCTTGAAATGATAGTATACATTTGCAATGTTCAATGCTGACCATAGTGGTCTTACCATGGCAAGCTATGACATTTTCGATGAAAATATAGCTTTGCTCAAATATTGGTGTTGTTGTGTTTTCATCAAAGCAACCGAAGTTTAAGCAAGCAACAAATATGAACAAAGAGTAAGATTTAGCCTTAATAAAGGCCTAGGTAGTTAATACAAAGTAGAGTATAATGGTGCGTGAATAAAAAGATTATTGTAAGGTATGCAAGTGAGCAGTGAATTCAAGGATCTCTAAGATTAGAACCCGTAGGACAAGCTGACCTGCAAGGTGTCTCACGAATTTCTGTAGGGCCCATGGGGTAGCGTCTTAGAAAGAAGCTGAACGGGATTGTACATGGTAGGAGCAAAAGCATTCTTTTATAATTTAGATTTGTGCAACCCTTATTTTTTTGTCAAGGACCTAGATAAATGTTAAATTCTTGAGCTGTCAACAATGCATGTTGCTGTCCTACAGATCGGAGCGATTCACATTTATGACCGCCAACATATCTGCTGGTCAGCATGCGCCGCCCTCCCTCCTTTTTGATGTTAAGCTCTGGGATTTTTTTGCAACAACTGTGTTTGTAGCACTGTACTGCTTTGAGGCCGTCCCAATCATACAGTATGCTGTACATTAATAGCTTTCACGACAAGTGCCTCCCATTAGGTCACCAGATACATTGATACCTGAGGACATTCTTAGCAGTATCACCTTTATACTTGCACACATGTATAGAAGCGTTTGTTACAAGCGCCTAGAAAATTGAGTTTACTTGAGGAAGTATAAGGTATAAAAGTAGCGAGTATTACAGAAACTAAGTTATAGCCTATTTAGCAGAGTTAAATGGGTAGTGGAACAATTAGTGATAAAGTTATGTAGAATGATCCTGAAGAAAACAGCTGGTTAACAGGACTTGTTATGCTTAATTTTCATGACCGATTTTCATAGGGTATGCGTCAGACACTGCAAAGTAACCCTTCAACTTATGCTATGTTGAAAATATTGTGAAATGTTATAAAATGATGTATTTTAGAATAGTATATGGGAAAAGGTAGTTATTGACTTTGTAAAGTCATTTAGACACAAAAACAGCAGTGTGTTATTATTCATTCATCCATATGTAGAATGTTAAAAGGTGTACTTGCTAATATAGTTAGTTCTAAAATTGCTTAACTAACACAACTTGCTGAAGATTATAGAGAATAGAAAATCAGTAAATTAGTTAAACGTTTGCTGCGTAAGTAGTAGAGTGGAGTTACATGTAAGTGATTAGACTGAAGACTGGACCGGCTTTCATTTAACATTCTACCAACAGAATTGGCCCTTTAGACGAGCTATGGTGAACATGTTAGTATGTCTTTCTGGGCTCCGTTTGAACCCATCTGGGTTCTTACAAGATCTCATTTCAGATGTTTGTTGGTTCCAAAGGGTGCAATATTTAATGATGAAAAAGTTTGCCCTAACGGATTTTCTGTGGGTAGCTACCTTGTTAAGGTAGTCGTGGTTTCGCAGCTGATATGATTTGATATTCTTCCACGTTATGGATAACTTACTATAAGCTGCATTTCACTCTCCTTAACCACAAAGGTACTAATTTCAGACGTATACACCTGTTAAAATATTCCACTTGTTGGTCAAACCCTATTATGTGTTTCTTTAGGAATCTCTGAACACTTTCGATTTTTTTCAATCTGTAGACCTTAGGTTACTAAATAGGAGAACACAATATTCAAGTTTGGGGCGGATACATGTTCTATATATAGCTAATTTTGCTTCTTGGGTGTAGAAGTTACGCAGTACAAAGCCAGTAAATCGTTTACAGTCAGATACTGCCTTATTTGCATGGTCGGAAAAGGTTAAATCTGAGTATGGTATCCAGAGATCTGTAACTGTGTTCAGTTTTTAGAGGAACTCACCATACACATATAGAAACATTCTCGGTCCAAGGTGAGCTATACCGCACTTGTGTTGGTTGAAAGTCAGTTGTCATTTTTCGCTCCAATCGCCTGGATTGTTTAAGTCATGTTGGATCTTGCTTTCGACGCTCATATCATCGTACCCATAATCACATACTATCTTGAGATCACCTGCAAAGAGGTATGGCTTGCCATACTTGATCACAAAGACCATGTCATTTATATATAGGAGGAATAGAATAGGGCCAAGAACGCTACCCTGTATTACAACATTAGTTATCGGCTTTTGTGAAGATAACTGGTGGTTGATTTTGACTAACTGCTCTCTTTCTGTGAGAAAAGAATTTATCCATTTAAGATTTCCACTTATTCCGTAGGAGTGGAATTTTGTTGGGAGTCTGATATATGAGACTTTATCGAAGGTCTTGCTAACGTCGAGAAATAATGTTGTTACTGAATGCCCATTATCTATGCATTGTGTAATGTAGTCAAAATAATCTAAGTGGCAAGTGATGCACGACCTTCTACTTAAGAAACCGTATTGGGATGGAGATAGTAGGTCATTCGAGAGCGAGTACCGAGTAATTTGAGTCTTTACTATCTTTTCCATTACACGTGAAACTACAGACGTGATGTTGATGGGGCGGTAGTTGTTGACATAAGCTGTAGGCCCCTTTTTACTTATTATTATTACATATTTACGCATAGGTACAATATAATGTTGTAGGGTTAATTGATTGAACCGCATTTGTAAGGCTGCCGACATAAAGTTGTAATGAACAGCTGACTAGAAAAAGGAAAATGGAGCAGACTCACTAAGTAATGGCATAGTTGCAAAACATATCAAGACTGTAGCAGTGCATTCCACACATTCCTTTTACTGAGGAAAAACAGGAGTAACAACTCAGTCAAATGCGAAGAGTTTCATGCTGATAGCACAATATTCAACCATAGGTGGAGGCATTCTAACATAATGTTGGCTTGAGGATGGCTGGCTGTTGTCATGAAACTTATGCATACTAAGGGCCTAGGTAAGGATGAAAATAGGTAGCCCCAAAATCGCTGCCCACGATCGGTTGTTTTGGAAAACAGACAACCGAAATTCAGGTTGTATTTTCCCACGAAAACTAGTTCGGCTGTTCCAGCAGACATGTCCTTGTTGGGGCACTTGTTCAGGCCATCAAGTAAAGCGATTATGGCTAGCCAGAGTGTGGGCATATACAAAGGATTCTGTATAAGGTTCAACCAAATCTATATGGAGGTGGTCAAGGCAGTCGCTTGGATGGGGGGTAATTTAGAAGCACATCCCCAATATTTGAAGAGGACGGAAGGATAAAAGTGACTCACTTATATTTCAAGCAGATCTCAAAAATCTATCGAGTGGATTATAGGGGTTGGCTTTTTCCACTAAGTACAGAGATATGAACGTATACTTATTAGGAAGGGACTTACATATTCTAGAAGTTTTCTACCTTTATTATTTGTAGTGATGTCCTAATGCATCTAAGGTTCTCAATCTTTTATTACTAAGCTTCAGGAGAGTTCCGCCATACATTGTGGAGGTTTTCGAAAAGATTAATATGCTACCAAACTATGCTATCTTCAATTGTGAAATAGAAAGTATACTGAACATTGAATGTAGATTGAAGGCGGATTACCTTGTGTTCATCTGAATTCGTCCGCCTTTACTCAGTTTGTATGTATGAAATTCCTTGCTGTTTTTGGTCGATTTTTATTTTCTTTGTGGGTTGACTGAGGCAGTTACTAAGGCTCCACTTAGGGTTTAGAAGGAGTTTTTGACAGACACGTGGCTCTTGGCAATAACTATAGCTATATATGACTTCTGGACATCCGTTATGTAGCGGATACACATATGTGCATGTAGTTAGTCCTAAAAAGGCTTGTCTGCTGTTTCGATTATAGTACTCGTAGTTTCTACAGGCAAGAAATTAAACCGTCTAAGGAGAGTTAGAGAAGACCGTGCGGGGTCCCCTCACAAGCTTTCAAGTGTCTTCAGATTGTATTTCGAAGTCAGCGAAGCCTAGATGTTCTGTGGAAGGTTTCTAGTAACTAACACGTTGGAATCACCATAATGAGCTCCCTTGTGAATGCAGTTACCAAGATTCTTGCTTTCCACTTCGAGACGTCTCCTCGTACCTAGTAATGATACATAAGTCCAGATTTGCATTTATGACTGAAGAAAGAGAGATTAATCCGATGTAAAATCTTTTCTACTAAGTGTTTGTGCTTGCCTATTCGTTTCTATAACAGGCCAATTGTGTGCGCAGACACCTGAGAATAGGTTCGAAGAGTAAATGCCTCCTACAGTTCTTCTTTTACTTTCGAACTCTTCTGTTATGTCCCCTGAAATGTTTTGATCTTGTGCAGAAGAAAAAGGGTAAATGGACCAGATCTTTGGGTAATATACTTGAATCTCATCTCTGCCTACGACATGGTAAGGTGTTCGTTGTATGATAAATCAGTCATACCAGGAACCATGTGTGGCATTTCTTTGATCTCTTTCCAGTTTGTATTTGTCTCGTCGTTGGCGAGATCTGGCCACTTGGAGGCAGTTTTCTTTAGACTTCACTAGCAATATAAATATTTGTGAACATTGTGGGTGGATCTAAAGCGGCAACCTAAAATTGAGGCAGTGTGACTTAATTTCAAGTCATCATCAAGTCATCGGGACGGTAGGAATATTTGAAGACTTGATAACAAAGCTCAGAATCATTCACATTGCAGGGAGGTATTCATTCTTTACCGTCTTACAAAATTTTGAACGTTTCGATGGACCTTTTTCCAATTATTTGGTCTCACTTACTCATATTCGATATTCCGTAATCTCATGTGTGTTCCAAATTAAGGTTTGGTAAACACTGACTGATGCAATGTTGTACAAAGTTCTGTATTGATTTATCCATCTGTTTCCCCCTAATGTTAATCTATTTTACCATGTACATTTATTTGTATTTATTTATTGTATTTTAGATCTTTCCGAAATAGAAAATGAGCAGTCGCATGGGATATTATGGACCACCTTCATCATCATACTCTGATCCATGGGGTACGTCTCTCTCTGCTGGTTTTTCTTCTTCTTCGTGGTCAATTTCAATTCACTTCTTCTGTATAGTCAGGCATATGATTTTAAATATTGTCTAATTATTATTTTCTAGTGCATAAATGTTTAGTTAACTTTGATTTTACCTTGTAGGTTCGTCTCAAATGAACAATTCTCAACAGCCATCATCATTTGGTTACAATAACCAAGGAAATGTAAGTGTTAAAATAAATATTATTTTTTAATAAAATACTATGAAGTCTGTATTAGAGAGAAAACTCGAGGAGAATAGTAAAACTATGACTGAGATTTTGTATAATACGTTATAATATTACAAGTTGAAGCAGAAATGGGATGCAAATGTGTTAGTAGCGGTCATTGTGTATCAGAATGATCGATATTTAGAAATCTAAGCTTTGTTTTGTT
This sequence comes from Trichobilharzia szidati, assembly GCA_944472155.2. NCBI lineage: Eukaryota > Metazoa > Platyhelminthes > Trematoda > Strigeidida > Schistosomatidae > Trichobilharzia > Trichobilharzia szidati. The sequence continues at coordinate 2,009,960 of OX235277.1, forward strand.
GATGTCTTTAACATAACAGTTAAATGTTTCAGACTTAGTTACATTATCAAAACCACTAACGCCATTATTCATTCAGTTCTATCTACGGTAGCATAAATCAATCTCTTCTTTACTGTATTGCTTTGCAACTTCCGTTGTAACCGGCAACTTGAACTGATATATATATTGACTTACCAGTGTTAGTTACTTCATTGTTTTGTCTGACCACACCCATGGTAACCGTATTTTTTTTTTCGTGAAATGGTTTTGGACTACAAGAATTGCAGATGTGATGATAAGCTCAACTATTAACCATTCTTATCAATAGGACACGAAGTAGTAATATCATGAAGCCAGATATTGTGGGAATGCCACTGACCTGTAGTGTATTGTAAGATCAAACCTCTCTCTCTCTCTGTTTGCTAGTTTGGAATTCAGTACACTTAGACTGATGAACTATGCATCTTTAGTAATGCAAATCTTGGTGGATGTCTCCGTTTCCCCATTATCTCAGGTGGAACTGTATATCACTATGCTAATAGAAAATATCAACCCTAGGGGTTCTTCCAAAATGTTGGGTGGATAATTCTACGACTGAAAACAGTAACTGAGTATACAAGAGGACAAGTGTCAGGTCTTGGGACTCTGGGTGAAGCCTTTAAAAAAAAGTGTAACTGACTTACAATGTTGGTTTTCTCTGCTGCAAAGCACAGTATTTAAGGGTTTCTTGACAATGGCTCATCTCATGTACTCATCTTTAAGAAATGCTTAAACAATATCTGTTGGTTTCGTTTAAGCTGTCGATACATCTCATGTATTTATCCTTCATCGGTTGTTAAAGCATACGTTTTGTGGGTTAAAAATCGATATATTTCTAAATACCTACCAGGGTTGCCTTCAGGACAAGGGTGTTTTTTTCGCAGTGATGTGTTACCTAAGTGTGTCCCTGAGAAGTTTGCCAATATTATGAAAGCTCTCTACTACGCTGTGGAAGAGTATAATTCCATTATAGATAAAATTTTATTTTGATAAAGTCACACAGTGTTACACAGTAATATTTACTGATGACTTTTCGCGCACAATATATTGCTCTACTACACTATTCTCAGATAGCAGTGGCACTACAAACAAGATTTCTTAATTCCACCATTTCTTTGGAGATTTACCATCGGTGGTAGTTTGTAGGAAGCTCCGAAGGAAGTGCATAGTGGTTTAGATCTGTTACCTGGAGGAAGACTTTCAAATGCGGACAGTATCGTCCTGCTTTGTGATGTCATAAAGTTTATGCAATCTCACTTAATTTCTTAGTGGTTAGTGCAGCACTAATAGCATGCTGCTTTAAATCGTTTATGTAATCTCATTTATGCAAGATGGTCTATGCAAAAAGACGTATTCCGGACATGTTCGATAGCGAAGCTACTTAGCATTGTAGACATTTAAATCAGACTAAGATAGATGTTTGATAAGGAAAGTTATATTTGTTTACAACACAGCACGCTGCAGATCTATGATGAAATCTGTGGCTTGTTAATCTAAAGTGAATGTAGAGGTGTAGGTTATCCGGTTGTAATCGTTGAAATGTTAAGGACCAGTGGTTAGTGGCGACTCTCATGAAGTGGTTGGCGATACCTATGTTCATTTTTTATCATTGAAATTGTGACTGTTTTCAAATAATCTTTATTAAATTTCCTATTACTTCACTACCATGATTGTCAGTTTTGGCATCACCTTTTTGTTGTTGCTGTTTTTGGTTCCCTCTGGTATATAAAGTGATTCATCTCTGTGCATAGTTTTACGTTGATTAGTCACTCAATTAACCACCTTGTTGTACTAACAGTGCTAAGGGACTTGAACGTGATCTCAAAGAAAAGACTCATCGTTAAGATAATTTTAGATGTTTTTCTGTGGGCAGTAGATCATTGCCAAAGAGGACAAAGTCCCTACGTTGAACATTTTCAGCCAATAAACTTTTAACATCTGACGTTCAAGATTGATAAGATCATTACTTGTGGTAAGAATCGTAACTTGTACATACCTACAGAAATGTATTTCTTTAATAGAACTACAGTCTAGAATTTCATTTTGCCACGATTTATCACACAGGATTATAACGTTCATAGCTAATTCTTTCTGACTAAGGCAGTTATCGACAAAAGTCTGCAGTGGCCTGTTGGAAATGCTTTTCATGACGTATGCGCCATATTTCTGACTTATGTAAAAGAACTGGCTGACTGGTTTCATTGGTGTTGAAAAGTCGAATCATTTTGTCTGTACTTAGTTCAGATTTCCAAACTGACTTCATAGTGATGGTGTGCCTTTCCTTTCCAATACTGACTGGGATTGACATACTCGTCCGTGGAGTTGGCTGTAGTTGGAACGACGCTTCCTAGATAAGCGAAGGAAGTAACCTCTGTCAAATCTCTCCCTTTGATGGCGGTTGGTGTTGGTTGTTGTTGTTGGTTGGTTATCTTCATCACCTCCGTCTTTTTCTCTATGTTCACTTAAAGTCCTGCCTTTGTTGCTTGCCTCTCCAGCCAGTTTGTTGGTTTTCGCCTGTAATTCTTCTAGTTTGTAGGACATTAAACATAAATCATTTGCGAAATTCAGATCTTCCAGGGTCTTCTTATTGGTCCAGCGTATTCCTATCTTTTTGCTGCCCACGCATGGTATGCCACATAATCCAGTTCACCACAATTAAGAATATTATCGGTGATAATAGGCAGCCTTGCCTTACTCCTGTATTCACTTGAAAGGTCTCATTGAGTTTTCCGTTGTGGGTCACCTGACACGTACCATTGTCATACAGCTGTTGAATGAGGTTGACAAAGATTTTGGGCAATCTATAGTGTTGATATAATTTCCAAACTACTCTGTTAGCTCTGTCGAAGGTCTTTTCAAAGTCGATAAAGTTGAGGTAGAAGTTTGACTGTCATCCTATGCTCTGTTTGATGATCATGCGTAGAATTGCTATTTGATCCGCACAAGATTTGCTCCTGAATCCAACTTCTTCTGGGTGGAGTTCTGCGTCCAGTGCATCTTTTATTCTCTCCTGGATGACACGACTTAATATGTTACTTGGCGTGTACAAGAGCATGATTCCACTCCCATTGGTGCAGAGGCCTTAGCCTCTCTTCTTTGGTAGTTTGAAAAAGTAGCCTTCCTTCCAGACTTTCTGTAATAGTGGCGTGAGGATATCCACTGTGGTCTCTGGGTCAGTTTTCAGTGCTTCCGGTGGAATTCTGACCGGTCCTGCTGCCTTCCCGGCCTTCATTTGCTTGATTACACTCAAGACTTCTGCCTATATTGGACGATTGGTGTCCACTGACAGTTCTGTGACTGCTGTTGGTGGTATTTCTGGACAAGTTGCAGATGATGACCTGTTAAAGAGTCCTTTGAAGAGTGACCAGTCCATTGGTTTTTTTACTTCTCGTCTTTAGTAGCCGTCAGGTTCCCTTGACTATCTTTTATTGGTTTCATCTGTGTTGAAGGTGTATGCACCGTCGTATCTGCTGACTACAATAGTAGTATATGCATAATCCTTACTGTTTTGCTTATTATTGTTTTGTAGCCTCCATTTCCTCAAACGCTTCCTGCAAGACAGAATCAAATGTTTTCACAAGGTAAGTCCCATTGCCAAATAAGTTTTCTTAGTGAGAGTTGTTTCTCCAGGGGTTTTTCGGTACATTATTATAGTCTCGTGCACCTCATATGCAAGTTAAGTTTACAGGTACAGTGTTCTGGGAATCCATTCCTAATGTTTTTATGACTCAGCACGGATACAGAAGGCTCGTTCGGCATATGCTATTTATTACGCCATGTAGCGTAGATGTGATATCCAGCTGTCGACCAAAGGGTGTGTGTACTGCTCAGCAGCAGTTCGCTCCGTCCTCATTTATGGCTGTGAGACATGGCCATTGAGAGTGGAAGACATGAAAAGGCTGGCTAGCTGTCTTTGATCATAGGTGCTTGCGTTCTATCTCCCGTGTGAAGTGGTATAATAAGGTGAGCAATATTGAGGTTAGGCTTCGGTCGAGTACTAGGTAGGTGGGAGGGGAAATGAATCGACGAGGTTGTGAAGTTACATCGATTGAGATGGTTAAGGCATGTGTTACGCATGCCTATCCATCGTCTTCCTAGATGGGCAATGTTAGCTGACATAGGATTCGGTTGGAAAAGAGCTAGTGGTGGTGGTCAAAGCAAATCTTGGCATCAGTCCATGAAATCTTTAACAGTCAGTTTGAGCCAGATACGTAGGGAGATGTGTAGACTACCAATCTAGCTGTGGGGTCCTCGAGATGCTAAGATCCCAATGAAGGCTGGAGACAATTGGTGATATGGCTCGAAATCGTTCTCAATGGCTGGCGCAGATGCATTTACTCTTTGTGATTTGTCATATCCAATCAAAGTACTCTATTGTTCTTCCATATTACCATTCTTTCTCCCTCCCTCAGATTTCTTCTGCCTATACTCGTTGTTTCGGATCTCGTTTTTTTCTCTCATTTTGTCTTCCTTTGTTTGTTACTTGGAGTGTGGCAACTCAAAGTTACTGCACTTCTGTGCAAAGTTCTATATTGAAACCACTTAGTCAGCCGATCATTATCTAACCCTGACACTCACCTAACTCTGACCCCAAACATAACTCAAAACAAGTAATTTTTATGACCTGAAAACCATTCCTAAACCTAATTCTAACTGAAAGAAAGATCAGGATCGAACAGCAGAATAGCCCTTGAATAAAATGGGTTCTAAACGAGGTACAGTCTGATCGACTTTTCAACGTGATTTGGCAGGCCCTTAGTTTTGATTGTTATTGTTTGCAGTTACCCGCAAAAAATAGTTATTGCTCAACTGATTACTTTTGAGACGCAACATAGTTACTTTGGTTGTATTCTTCGCGGTAAATTTTCTTCTGTTTTGCTGTCACCTTCAGTATGCATATTTGTTCTCGAGCTGTGTTAAATCTCTATGAGAAATCAGCTGGAATATAGCATGATACTTTAAAGAAAATGTTTATTTGAAGTCATTTGACGGATGGTGACTAGCAATGGAATCCACGAGGATGCGCATTTAGTCCTTTTTGGGACTCGTCAACCGGCTGGATGTACCTGCATTCCCCAGTGAGTGGAGCTGTGTTCTCACCGAGGCTCGAGCCCCAGTGCTTGTGGCTTCAAACTCCAAAGCGTTGTCCACTGGACCACATGAACCACGAGAGCCACCTCTTGTGCAACGGGCCTTATTAATTATTTAATTCAATTAAAATTTTCCCGTCGATTGATTGAACCGAAGTGTTCGGTGTCACTGGGGAAATGCAAGTACATCCAGCTGAGAAGTCTCAAGCGGGACGAAGTGCATATCCTGGATTCCATTGCTGCTCACCACCCACCAGTTGACTTCAAGTTACATGACCTAGACATCGTCGAAGCATCTGCACAAGGAGCCGATATATCAACCTGAGAGTGAGCACTTCGATCCAATCAATCGACGGGAAAATCTAAAATTGAATTAAATTAGAATTGATGTATTTAGGAGGTAGACAGTTGAAGAGAATTCATGAAATAGAACCAACTTATATTGCTCTGAAACTGTGTTCGTTCTTTCTTCATTCAAACTAATAAAGGGAACCGGATGTATGAAATTTTCCACTCTTGATTTGCTTTCACAAAGAATAAAAATATCATATCACATCACATAGTTTATTTATTTTATTCCGTTTGTTGTACATTATTATTATTGTTCCCTTGGGTTCCTAGTGAAACATAGGGCTTCAACTGCACGCCTCCACTTGCTTCTGTCTTCTGCTGTACTTTTCACTTGCATCCATGTTAATCCATACTGTTTCCACTCTTCTTCACACGATCTCCTCCATGTCACCCTTTTACGTCCCACTCGCTGCTTCCCTTTCGGGTTCCACTCGAGGGTTTGACGTGCGATGTGACCCAGTGGCCTTCTCAACGAGTGTCCAATCCATCTCCACATTCTCGTTTGTTGTACATGCTGTCGTAAAATACTGGCTTCTAGAACTGACAAGAATAAACCTGTAAACAGTAGTCTCAATAGACTCCCCGTTGGAACACTGTCAACTTGACAGAATACACACCAATTGAATTAAATGTTTATTTGAGTTAAGGGAGAAAAAATGTTCCTTGTTATGTTGCTGTATGTTAGTGATTACAGCAATGTGTTAGCAGGCCCTCTTCTTCAGTTTAAAATACAATTGCATTTTAGGTTAGTTCTACTTTCCCTCTTTGATTAAATACTGGTTATTATTATTATTATTATGTTCTCTTGGGTTCCAAGTGGAACATAGGGCTTCAACTGCACGCCTCCACTTGCTGCTTCTGTCTTCTGCTGTACTTTTCACTTGCATCCATGTTAGTCCATACTGTTTCAACTCTTCTTCACACGATCTCCTCCATGTCACCCTTGGATGTCCCACTCGCCGCTTCCCTTTCGGGTTCCACTCGAGCAATGGGCTGACGCGCGATGTCACCCAGCGGCCTCCTCAGCGAGTGTCCAATCGATGTCCACTTTCTCCTGCGTATTTGTTGGGCGATTGGTCGCCTTTCTTTGGTAGTTTCACAAGGTAACCTTTCTTCCAGTCTGTAGGCACCTTTCTCTCCTTCCAGACCTTTTGCAATAATGGAGCCAGCATATCTGCTGTCGTCTCTGGGTTCGTTTTCAGTGCTTCAGGCGGTATTCCATGTGGTTCAGCTGCTTTCCAGCTTTCATAAGCTTGATTGCATTCAAGACTTCAGCTTTCGTTGGAGGATTGGTGTCAACTTGCAGTTGTGTACGTGCTGTTGTTGGTATTTCTGGATGGGTTGCAGGTAGTGGTCGGTTCAAATGCTGGTTAGTAACTATTATCATGCGTCTAGTTCTTTCTGTGTTTGGTGCAGACTGGATCCTATCAGTCAAGTTTGCAATGTCACCACCAACAAGCTAGATCGCTACGGGTTCGACATCACGGTGCACTGTGATATACCACTGAATGAGAATAGCTCAGTGGTGGTTACGTTTCTGACATCAGGCAGCAAGTATTGGGTGACACCCGAGTTTGAATCTCAGACAGGGGACATGAGTCCCTTCAAGACTGAAGACAAACACCTTGTTCACTGGTGAGAGCGCCAGTCAACAAACACAAGCCAACAGGCGGTTCAGGAGGTTTCCTACCTGATTGCCTCCAACCGTCTAACAACTGACCCCCTTTTTTACTAAAACACTCATTGTTAGTTAAGTTGGTTAAGTTTTCACATTTTGTCATTTTCTCTCTTCACTTTTCTGCTTTTTTTAGTCCCAAACCAGAGACATACTGCACAACCATTACAAACATCGTCTTCAGCTTCTTATTTCACCCCTAGAGGACATCAAGGTTCAAATCAGCAGGTAATTTTTAGGCAGTGATGATTGTCATGTTTTTTCGCTTGTGTGTGTGTGTTGTACATGCGTGGAGTCACAGAATCGCCATGTTAGGCTAACGATTCACTAAATGTGATCTTTACAAAGCTTATTATAAACTTATCTAAACTGTCAAAGTAATGAGAGAAATCCGAGGTTAACACGGAAGGTCCTGTCCGCTGTTACAGAAAATGCTTCGCATTCAAGTTGTTAGCATGTGATGTAAACATAGCCACCAATTGTCGTGATCGAAAAAGATCCTGGCACTACCGCTGTCTCAGAAAACTAATCGTGTTGCCTCAGAGTACTATGTGCTGCGGTAACCGACTCGAAAATTTCAGAGAAAAACAGATTGGCGATTCGAGGGTTGCTTATTTTATCAAGAGCTGACATCGCTTAGGAAACCATTGGATAAGCATCGGGGAGTACTGGACAGCTGTCCCATCCTAGTTTGGGATTCTGCATCAGTACGCACCCACCACTGGGGTTCGAACCCTGGACCTTCCGATTACAAGGCGAGCTCGTAGACCATTCACCAGTCACTGGGATCCTATCCAATGGCTAGCCCATCAATTACGACTTCTACCAATTCACGACACAGCACGACTGGCACTAACGAATTTCATCTGTGGCGAGTATTTATCCTCACACCCGACCTGCTGAACTGACAATGAAACACGACTTCAGGGTTATCACAACACAATGCCTATGTATGAGTAAATATCAGCATAAATCACAATAATACTTGTAATCATTTGTCTCTCAATCTTCTGCCAAACATCATACGATTAAGTGACAGCCGCCAGTTATGTCTCCTGCCAAAATTTAGGGGGGGGGGAGGGTCAGTTCGAATAAACAAATCAAATTGTTACTCATTCAATATTCACCAACATTGACACCAGCTCTCTTGAAGTGCTTACGTTTTTGGTCTGTTGTTGTTGTATGTGTGTATGTGATTAATGCAATAGAAGTAAAACCAAACCACTTCAGATCTTCTCATTTCATTGGTGAATATCCCCTGAGGTGTGGGCATTTGCGTTACCGATACTTACAATATCCATCTTTTACTTTTGTAACTCTACTCATCATCTGGTTTATTAGATATTGAGATGCTTCGAAAGAGGAAGGATTCCTGAGTTGACTGACAGTATACAGGCGAAATAGTTCAAAGTTCCACGAAACGCTGATAAAATATACAGCTTTATGGATACACTGATTAGCAATTTATCAAGAATATTGCATGGAGGATTTCCTCATGAGCTGACATCAGTTAGAGAACCACTGGAAAAGCTGGGAGTACTGGACAGCTGTTTCGTCCAAGTTTGGGACTCTTCATCAGTACGCACCCACGCAGGTTGAAGATGAGGCAGTAACTCATCGAAGAAGACATTGTGAAATGGTCACGCTATGTTCGTGAATTGGCAGAAGTTAGAATTCATGAGCTGGCCATTGGATCGGGTCCCAGTGGCTCAATCGTCTGCGATCTCGCCTTGTAACCAGAAGGACCTGGGCTCCAAACCTTGCTGTGGGTGCGTACTGATGAAGAGCCCCAAACTAGGACGAAACAGCTGTCCAGTACTCCCAGTGTTTTCCAGTGTTTCTCTAACTGATGTCAGCTCATGACGAAATCCTCCATGCAATCAAACAAAATCCCTACAAAACTAATACTTGAATATCAAGAATATGTTAATGATATAGTTTTTACACGTTATGTACTCAAAATTGTTAATTAAAAACTCATTTGTACTTGTAGTATTGATTATTTAAAAGTTTTCATGCTTACTTTTTATTTTATTATTATTTTTTTCTTCATTAGGATCTGAGTATGAGATCACCATCTAACCATATGAATAGTCGACCGTCTCTTCTACATTCGGCGTCTCCAGCTCATGGAGGTGAGTATTGATGCACAATTGATAGTTAATTTTTTAAATGGGACTTTGGAAATAATTTCAGTTGGGTCCACGATGTGCAAAGTAGGTGGTGAACTGGATGCACTCGCCGTAGGCATTGTGGTGGAGGAAGCTCAGTATCACGAGTCTGGTTTGCCATACCGCCGCAGTGACCCAAAAATTTACACTGACTGGGACTTATGTCCCCCTGCGGGTCCTACTATACCAAGAAGGTTGTTTTCTGCATAGAGGTTAGACTCTGAAAGCGGTTACTATATGGGTTTGGCACGTGGACCTCTGAATCCAAACGGGTCGAACCTTAGTTGGACACCGGCAAACATAGGAATGTAGCTCCTGCTGACACTGTCCCGCCTCCTTGCGGATAAGACTTCAAGTTAATGGCTCGGTGGGAGAGGCGCCTGCGCAGTATCTCAGCCCTCACACTAACTACATTACCAGTTGACAGAATTAGAATTCAGGCGTTATCGAATGCCAGACCAAGTGTGGCTGAATGGTCGTCAACGAGCTTGATCTGGTGGTAGCCTGAAGGTCCCTTGCGGGGTCATGGGTGTGCGTTGCTGAAGAGTCCCAAGCGTTAGAAGAAAACAACTTTTCAGTGCTCCTTGGTTTTCAGTGACCTCCCTAACTGATGTTGGTTTGTGGCGGAAGCCTAACGGTTGAGAATTTTAGCTGATTAACTTTACGCCTATGAATTCGGCTAGTCATCTCGTAGTCTCGATTCAGTTACTCTATGTACTTGGTCAAACTTACCTCCACCACGTCTGTGTGGTGAAGAGGATTGACGTCTTCTTTCAATTTCAAATTCGCATCGTCCAAAGATGTAATTGAAGTTGCCGTTCCCCTTGAATGAAGTTGCAAACAGATCCTTCTGATGAGGAGTAGCAACAATCGTGAAACTTTGATAAAGCAAAGTTTTCTGCTCATCAGTGTTTTTATTAAGTAGCAAATGTCGGTTAAATTTGTGCTGTGACCCATTGATCTAGGGGCTTGACTTCCAACAGCAGGTGGATGTCATGGGTTGGAATCCTCCCGCTCCGCCCACTGAAGTGTTTGGGATTGTAATCGGTTGTTGGTTAATATTGATTGGTTGGTTTTCGACCACTTGAAGTATGTCATTATATTTCTAGTGTTCATGAAATGTCATGTGTTCACACCATGTTGTGTTCTACAACAATGGTAGTGGTAGACCTCTTGATATTGATTTATATTTTTCACTTGGTCACATGTCACATCAGGTGATTTGTGCACATTTCATATGCATGATATTAATTACAACGTTGTGTAAATCACCTCTTCTGATGTGTTTTAACTGTACACAATCAGTGAAGCCGTGTGTCGTTGGCGGGTGATTCAACGGATAGGATGCTAGCCAACCACGCTTCACATGGTTTGGAGTTCGATTCCTGGCCACCAACGCACACTTTTACCCCACACACACCTCTCTTAGGTGGTTTTAAGCCCTGACAAAATGGGGGAAGGTTGGTGGGCATTGACGGAGGCTAGTAACCCTTTATGTTCCACGCGAGGGGAATGCGAAGGAATAAAAAGTATTTGAAAATAGAGTGGAGCCGTGGCTCACTGGCGCTTACTCACTGTCGATTTTCAGTCAGTGACTGAGTCTTGGGTTTGTTTGAATCCTGCACCACAATCTGACTGCAGCCTGTATCATCAGCAACCTCGAAGCTAACAGGTCTATGGTTTTTTATATACAATATATATATATATATATATATATATATATATATATATATATATATAAGGCATACATGATTGATTTTTCAGTATGCCTGCTTGTATATATCGTCATATGTTGAATTCACAAAGAGTTTTATTTCCTCTCTATACATATATCCACTTAACCATTTAGGTTCATCGCAGCAACATCCACCACCACCGCCTCACAGCGGTCGATCGATATCAATGTCACGATTTGAACTTAGTGCTGCACAGCCTAGTTATAATGAGGGAAACTTCTGTGACGACATGATGGAACAGGTAATTTTTATCTTTCCTCAAAAGAATGCACTTTCTAAATCCATTTATCAGTAATCATAATAATGGTAATAATAATAATAATGAAGTGCATTCATCATCACATTCATTGATGTTTTTTTTCCTAAAGGGGTGTGTTTTACAATATATTTGGACATTCTTTTCTGTTTTTGCTATATTTGTTCAAAGATGTAATGCATACATTGTCTGACATCGTGTATGTCGGATAGATGTTGTGTGCACATTCACACCCCTCCACTTCTCGGTGGTGATGCTCATTGGATTAAGCTCTTGTCGCTTAATCAAGAGAGGCTTCGAGTTCGTTTCGTTTCCCCGCCCCCTTCTTTTTCTAGCCTGAGTAGCTTATAAAAAGTACTACCGGGTACATCTGGGTTCGCAACCATATCGCGAAGATGTGACTCAGTAGCCTGAGGATTCTATGGGTTCATAGCCCTCCTCCACATACATCGACGTGCACTAGTTTGCATATAATTGGGGGTGGGGGGTGGGGCTGTCTCATTGATGTAAGCATTCGTCTCTTCGATTTCAGCAGTCGAATAGTATCACGCAGTTTCGAATTCTTCGTAAGCATGGTAATCAAACGAAAAGATAATATTGAGAATAATTGTTATTTGGTGGTTAGCGGCAGTCGGCAGGTTTCATGTTTGTTGGTATCCACCAGCGAGAGGAACTCATGTTCTCCCCTGTTGGAGACTGGAACTTGCGTGTCACTCAGTGTGCTGCCCCTACAGTCAGAGACACGTTACACCGTTGTGAGCTATTCGGGCTGGTTGGCTGGCGATTGACCTCCTGCTTATTGCCTCCAACCATCGTCCAATAACAACGATTCAGAGTGGACCATGATGGCTTGGTTATTGTTGACGGTCACATTGCAAACTCGACTGAGGCGAGTTCAGTCTGCAGCAGACAAGCAAAGGACTAGACAGATGACACTAAGTTACATACTCTACCTAGTGAGTGTTTAATCACAGTGTTACAATAGAGAGATTCAGTCCATTGGCTGACCTCTGTTGTTGCCTTTATGTCAATAGGTCACAAGTTCAAACTCTCTCATACGTTTGAGCTGTAGGCGCAATCACTGACTATATTATTGTAATCATTTTTGCGATAATCCAAAATTTCAGTTTTCGCCTAAAATATATGTGTAAAACTTGGGCACTGTGGTAGTAAGTAATTCCATATTAATTTGTTTATTAGATGTATCACACACAGTGATGAAACAGTATTATTTACTGGATGACAAAGTTTCGAACAAAATTTATTGTTCATAATCATTTCATCAATTATAATCACACGACTTCGAAACTTGAATTTTTTATAGTTTTCTTTGTTCTCTCCTATTTGTCGTCGTTGGGGTAGTAGAATTTTCCAGATATCTGGTTGGACAGGTGTTGAATCATTCGATAAACAAAACTTCTGTTATTATTCTCTCCCTGCACCCTGTGACATTAGATTTTAAAACTGTCATCCTATCCCATCCTTCTATTGTGTGGTTGTGTGTAACTGCATGACGACAGGCAAGTCAAATGTGCCCAAGATAATACCGACAATAAGGAATCTAAATCATCAGTAGTAATTCAACACAAGGAAGGAACCTCGGAAACCTTACTCAGAATTCTTAACAAGACGGGTAGGAATAAAAGTGGCTGGCATTCAAACCAACCACAAACTCAATTAGAAACAAGCTTTGTTGGTTAAAGGATCAATCATGTGGAGCCTTTAAAACGAAACAATTTAGTTTATGTAATACCCTGTTGTTGCAATGATTGTCAGGTCAAATACATAGGTCAAACTAGTAGAACAGGGGCAGTCAGACTAGCTGAACATAAAAACCTAGCAAAATCTAGATTAGTTGACCAAAATAAGATAAGAAATCTAGAGAATAGTTCAGCTTTAGCACTACAGCACATGCAGTTACACACAACCATGCAATAGGATGGGATAGGATAACAGTTTTAAAATCTAATGTTACAGGGTGGAGGGAGGGAGAGATTGATAACGGAAGCTTTGTTTATCGAATCAACTGACAGGGAATACGTGTAATAGGAATGATTCAACACCTGTCCACCCAGATATCTGGAAAATTCTACTACCCCAACGACGACAAATAGGAGAGGACAAAGAAAACTATAAAACTCAAGTTTCGAAGTCGTGTGATTATAATTGGTGATATGATTATGAACAATAAATTTTGTTCAAAACTCTGTCATCCAGTAAATAACACTATTTCATCACTGGGTGTGATACATCTAATAAACAAACTAATATGGAATTCAGTTTTCACAGTTCGAGGAGATGAAATTTCGCTTCAGTATCCTTGGAAAGTCGAGATTATTCAGATCACCACACACAATATGTGATCTGTGTTTCATGCCATAAATACTAATCTTGAAGCCAAACTTAAATTTATAAATCTATATATATACTACTGATTAATTGAGATGAGTAGTAGTAGTTGAATACCACTCACACTGGCAAACAGTAGTGCTTACCGACTAGCCAGATCAGAACGACTACACCACAGGATGGTTGTTTCACTCCTCCTGTGTTTACATTTGTGAATTTGATTTGTGCTATTGGTATTTCTCTAAGTGAATAGTTAGAAGTGAGGTGGTTTGAACTGATTCCGCTCTCTGAATGACAACTGAGTTGAACCGGATGCACACTGCTATTGATCAGCTCAGCCTCAAACGTGCAGAATGACCTTCAGGTGTTTAGATTCCCTCGATCTATCTATCTAGCTGGCTAGCTAGACATATGAGAATATGAGACATATGATAATTCATCATTACACCACTGTCAGTGTCACCGAAACAGTGTGACCAGGTTGAAATTGGTTGAGCATGTTGATAACGTTCACTTAATTGATTGTCGACGAAATCTCACCAGTCACGGATATCAAAAGGTGTGTGTAGGATTCGCTAATCTACATCATCTCTAGTGTAGACGTGATATCCAACTGGCTATCGACCAAAGGACGTGTGTACTGGCTCAACAGCAGTTTGCTCCGCACCTCCCGCTTTACGGCTGTGAGTGAGACATGACCATTGAAAGTGGAAGATATAAAAAGGCTGGCTAGCTGTCTTTGATCATAGATGTCTGCATTCTATCTCCCATCTTAGGTGGTAATATAACAGCGGGGGGTGAATAATATTCAGGTTAGACGTCGGATGTTGTGCAAGGGGGTGGGAATCAAACTCACTCATCTCATTCAGTCAGTAATGTATATACATATTGTGTTATACACTTGTACAATATTTATGTTTCATTATGATGCTATTTTCGTTGTTTTTACCTTTCCCTTTACGTTTTTTTAGAGAAATCCAGATCATGCTCGTCGTTTTGGTTCATTTAAACCATACGTTGGACAAACGGATTCTCCTGATACATGGATTAAGTGGACATTAAGATTTTTTATTTTTATATTTTTATTTGTTTCTATTTCTGTGACCATTGTAGAGTTGTTTTACAGGAAGTGGTGGTTAATCGTGGCACGAATTATCTATAACTACAGTCTGTCTGTCTGGATTCAACATAGAACTTCGCACCGAAGTGCTGCAGTTCGAGTTGCCACGTTCCAAATAGCTCACAAAGGTAGACAAAAAGATGAGTGAAGAGAATGAATAGAGTTTTGACAAGTATAAGAGTGAAACAGAATGAGTAATGGTAGAAAGGAAATATGAAAGATGACAGAGACTGAATACATCTGCGTAAGCCATTGACAACGATTTTGAGCCATGTCACCTATTGTCTCCAGCCTTTGATTGATTCTTAGAGTCCCGAGGGCGGGCCCCAACCCGGAAGTCTGCATCTCCCTACCTGACTCAGTTTAACTGTCAAGAATTTCATGGATTGATGGGGCCATGTTTTTGTTTGGCCACCACTTACTCTTTTCCAACCTGCACCTACCTATATCGGCTAGTAATGCCCGTCGGGGGAGGCGATGGTTAGGCATGCGCAGCACGTGACCTAGCCATCTCAATTTATGTAACTTTATAGCCTCGTTGATTGATTTTCCCTCTTTGCCCAACACTCTACGCCTAACGTCAACATTACTTACCTTATTATACCACCTAATGTGAGAAAGAGATCGTAGACATCTATGATCAAAAACAGACAACCTTTTCATGTCTTCAACTCGTATTGGCCATGTTTCAGAGCCATAGAGAAGGACGGAGCGAACTTCTGAGCAGTACACATGCCCCTTGGTTGATAGGCTAGTGCCTAGTCTCTCTGACTCTCAGTCCTTTCAGAACTACAGAATTACTATTTATTATTATTATTGTAATCCTTTGCTTTCCTTGAGTGGAACATAGAGCTTCAGGTTTGAGTTCTGAAGTTCCTGTAGAAGTGGTGTTTATCTCTTTTTTTGTGTACGAGATGGACGTTGCTAGCCTCAGTCATGCCTGTACCACCTACCAACCAACCAACCCTTCCCTCTTTGTCGGTGCTTATAACCGGCTAAGGGAGGTAAGGTAAAGGTTGTGTGCGTTGGCAACTGGGAATCGAACCCTGGACCACGTGAGGCGTGGTTGGCGAGCTGAACCATCAACTTACAGGACTACAGATACGTATGAAAAATTCCCACGTAATGTAATTAGAATCATGTAAGTCAACAATGCGAACTCTTTTCGTGACTTCACTTCAGGTCTCTGAAGTTAATTAGGCGGTTTATTGTATATACAGTGTTAGCCGACAACAGAGGTCAAAGGTTACTGTCAATAACAAAAAATGATTCAAATTTTCCCAGTAGTTTTGAATAATCTTTGATCACAGATTGTTTCGTCTGCATAGTTTGAGACTCATCGTCAGTATGCATCTATTGGGTTTCGAATCTTAGGACCTTTTGGTTACTAGGACGAGACGGTTAGCTTTACAGTGTTCCCTGCACTGGTTTCCCAATGGTTCTCTAACCGAGATATCATTCCGTGGTGGTCTTGAAACTTGAAACAAATCAAGCACCTATAAATCAACTCATGATAATTAGGTAAGTAATGAGTAGTGGTTACTCAGAAATAATCGGTAAGAAACAAGAGATTACAGGGGATTGAAAATGGGCTGAAAAATATAAAAATCGATAAAAGGGACTTCAATGAGTTTATAATACAGCCATTCAGGAGGAAAACAAAAAGCACTGGCACTAAGGTCACAGTACTAAAATATGTTTGAACAACACAAAGTTCAGGTTTCTGCTTATGCGCATGATGATTGCTAAAGATCTGTCTGTATGAAGAAGCTTTAGACGGAAATCCTCTCAAACGGTTTAGTCTTAGTTTATATATGATTGTAAAAGACGTCTTTGCTGATACTGTGCGACTAAAGGTACTAATATTGTGCTTCAGAATTGAACTGTCGACTGTTCTACATTTTCCTTTTGACAACCATGCTGGTCAGTCTTCATAAGCGCATGTCTAGACAATGTCCTGCTGCTACGGCCTATGTACTTAGTTCCACGGGAGCAAGTGAATATTGGTGAATACACACTGAAGTTGGCGACAGCGGGATCTTTTCTTTGACTTTTAGGTGAATAAAAGCGTGTTTAAAGAAGATTCAGCAATGAGCGTTCTTGGAATTTCTGTCGACAAGCGACTTTGGCGAATCTCACTAATTGTATCTCCTTTGAATTTTAGACTTACAATGAGTTATTTCTTCGGCACATCTAGGTTTCGCACAGTATCGGTCTTTCTGTTGTTTAGATATTTGTTGATGAAGAAGGTTGGATATCGATTTTTGACTAGTGTTTCTGTGAAAGATTCCAATTCCTTCGGTGCACTTATGGTAGATCCTCGTTGCAACAGGAGATACTATGAGATTTCTTTTTCTGTTTATTGGAACAAAACTGTGAAAGTTTGTCAGTTATCCATTCTATTTTGGATTATGGTAGATCTGTCTTTGTAGACTTCCATCTGATTGTCATGAAAGCTGTACATCTAGGAAGGATAATTTACCTTCGCATTCCGCTTCAGTTTTCAATTCAACCGATCTATCAGCATTGTTAAAAATTTCCAAGAAGGATTCTGTTCTGATATATATATCATCCATGTACCGCTTATAAGCTTTGAAACGATTGATTGTTGATTGTGCGAGGACATTTGACTGAAGGTACGCCATGAAGCAATCGGCGAGTCATGGACCCAGTGGAGAACCCATGGTTGCTCCAGTTTTCTGTTGGTATATTTGACCATTGAATAAAAGCTGTTCCTGTTAAAGGGACATTAGTGAATAGGGGAACTACGTCTGTCTGGATCCACAGTGTCGATGAACGATGATGCGCTGTTAAACCTCGCCTAGTTTACTAGCCGATATAGTAGGACAGGGGAAGCAGAGAGATTGAGCTTGAGGTTAGAAATATCACCACATAAAAGCAGCAACACCACATCTACTGAAATTTCAGTGCTGCAACATAAACTCCTGTGTTCCACTTGGCGCACAGGAAGTACAGAGAACGTTATGCGTACACATTAGTGTTTAGCCTTTCTTTCTTTTGGTTTGATCAGTGTTCACATGTCTTGCTGTGTGGAAGCTAACAGGTGAATGAGAATACACCTCGGAGTTAATATTTTGCAGTTAGTGTGATGTTGTAATGTAGTGATTGATTGATTGATTGCGAAAACTAATAGTGAATTCGTACAACTGCTGTTAAGGACATTAGTTAGGTACTTAGTCGTAAACAGCTGTGAGCCGTACTCATCATGTCAAGGTTAATGATATACTACGTAGGTGTTGCAGCTGAATTAGATCAAGTGAAGATCGACCCAATGCGCTATTGTCTGAAACACGTGTGCTCAATTCAACGGATCATATCTCCATGAAGCATCACGAAAACCGTATAGTAGTGCTACTTATCTTTTTAAAAAAAGTACATGGATAGGAGTAAGGTGTAGTGGTTCATGCGTGTAACTGGTGTCTAGTGATGGGATCATTGACTGTGGAGCCTTCACAATTGTATTGATTGAGATATTGGACAATTGATTTGAATTAACCTTGCAATATGAATATGAATGAGATGCTCACTGGTGACTGGCCCTATTCAGATAGGTAGTTACCTGGGGTTCCAGTGGGAAGTCGTGACCAGTAGGGTGCAGCAGGTTGGGTGTGAAGACAAATACTCGCCACGGAAGACATTGGCTAGCGGTTGCCTTATATCGTGAATTGGCAGAAGTTAGAATTCATGGGCTGGCGATTGGATCGGGTCCCAGTGGCTTAATGGTATACGAGCTCACCTTGTAACCAGAAGGTCCTGGGTTCGAATCCTGGTGATGGGCGCGTACTGATGAAGAGTCCCGAAAAAGGCTGACGAAACAGCTGTCCAGTACTCCTAGGTTTTCCAATGGTTCTCTGACCAATGTCAGCTCGTGATGAAATCTTGTGACCAGTCAACCAAATCCCTACAAACCAATACTTGAATAACCTTGTAATATATGTTTATGGCCTCCGTCTGTCTGTTAGTCATTGTTTCTCTACCATTTTTTACACAATTTTGTTCATATTGCATAATCTGCCTGAAAACGCTTGCTTCCGCCTTGTTAGTATATATACTTAATTCCACGTACGTATTTTTACTTTGAATTTACAGGCCCAAGTCAGCCACGATCATCACTAGCAAGAAGACCAAGTCAATTGGACGAGTCTTTAGAAAGAATACCACTTCCACCTGCTGCACATCATCACTCTGAGGAAAAACAAAGATTTCAGGTAATTATTATTATTGTTATTATTATAATTATAATTGGTTCCCTTGGGTTCCGAGTGAGGGACATAAAGCTTCATGGTTACCCATAAGCTTACATTTCTTCCCCGACGGTCTCCTCACTCAGTGTGTGTGTCCAATGCATCTCAATTTTCTTTTGCGTATTTGTTGGGCAATAGGTGTTTGGTTGGCTCGCCACCTGCCAGAGTTCCTTGTTGTTTATCTGTTCTTACCATCTTATCTTAAGTATGGAGTGTTGCCAACTGTCATGGAGGTCTGCTGTAGCTTGTCAGATATTCCTTTCGTGACACTCCAAGTTTCTGAAGCCGTATAGAGAAGTACTGAGTTGATATTAGTGTTGAAGATTTGGATTTGGACTCAGAGTGTAGCAGAATTTCGCGCTAATTACAAATGATACTACAGGACTGGACTACGTTAAATCCTAGCTTAGAAATAGGGAGGGAAGGGATAGAGCGCGTTGATCACTTCACCTTTTTTGGGAATTTGCATCAGCCAACGCCAACGGGTTGATCACTGACGAAATCTCAGCACGGATACAGGTGGCTAATTTCACATATGCCAGTGGTATAATAAGGTGAGCAATATTGAGATTAGGCTTCATCGAGTACTAGGTAGGTGGGGGGGGGGATGAATCGACGAGGTTGTGAAGTTATACCGATTGAGGTAGTTGAGAGCCATCACCTTCCTCGATGACGGGCAATGTTGGCTGACATAGGGTCAGGTTGGAAAAGGACTAGCTGCGGTGGTCAAACCAAAACATGGCTTCATCAGCCAGTGAAATTCACAACGGTTAGTTTAAGTCAGCTAGCCACTTCGAGAGGTGTAGACTTCCTGGTTGGTCGTCGGGATGGTAGGAACCAATGAAGACTGGAGACAATTGGTAATATGGCTCAAAATCGTTTTCAGCGGTGCAGACGCATTCCCGCCTTGTGAATAAAACTCTATGGTTCCACGATTTTACTAATCTTTTTGCCTCATATCTCTGTTTACTGTCTCTATTTTACGTTTCTTTTTACTTTCTTCTCTTGCTTTGTGTGTTATATGGAGTGAGTTTGGCGACTTGAACTGCTGCACATTGGTGTCAGTGTTCTATGTTGAAATCAGTCAATCAGCCAGTCACTGATTACAAAACAATAAAGGCCGGTCTTTGACACCCTCATGTGTGTTGCCTGCAGTGGAAATGATGATGCTCAGATAAGTGAAGGAAGTGACCTCTTTCAAAATCTCCGGTATTGATTGTGAATGACGCTTGTTGTTGTTGTCGGTTAGGTATCTTCCTCACGTCTGTCTGTCTGCCTGTCTCCCTTATGTTCAATTAAAGTCCTGTCTTCACTGCTTCTTCTGCCAATGTGTTTGTTTTTCTCTCGTAGATCGTCGATTTCGCGTTACATAAATCATCCACGAAGTCCGCATCTTCTAGAGTCTGTTTCGCTGTCTACACAGAATATTGTAAGACCCAACCCATCACAATTGGGAATATCATTAGTGGTAGATAGAAGGCGGCAGTCTTGTCTATGTAGTAGTAGCGTTGTTTGAAATTATTCTCTTCCCCTGTATTATTATTGCTTTTTTCAGCTCCTACAGGAACATAGGGCTTCAGTCGCACGTCTCCATTGCGTTCCGTTCTCCGCTAACGTTTTCACTTGGCTCCATGTTTGTATCTCCTCTTCATATAACCTCCTCCAAGTCACCCTTGGACAACCAACTCGCTGCTTCCCTTTCGAGTTCCACTCGAGCAATGGCTTGTCTAGTGATGTCACTCACTTGATGGTTTCCTCAGAGTGTGGCCAATCTACTTCCATTTCTTCCTGCCTGTTAGGTTGGTTCGCTCATTGCCAGAGATCCCTGTTGCCGGTCTTTTCTGGCCGGCCATCTGATCTTGAGTATTGAGCGAGGACAGTTGTTGATGAAGGTCTGTAGTTTGTTTGAGATGCTCTTTATGACGCACAGTGCAAGTCTCTGATCCGTATAGTGAGTAGCACTGACTGACTTCACATTGCAGTTGAAAATCTGGATCTTATTCTTCATGCTGAACACTGTTGACCTCCACACAGACTTGAGAGTAATGAAAGCTTGCTAATCTTCCCTTGTAGTCATGATGTATTATTTAGTGAAAACTGATGACGAAATGAATTTTTAATTCGATAGTTAATGCTACTTTGATTACCGTTTATTTGTTGCTTTTCAGTTTCCCACTCATGAAGTCAGGCCGTTAATGCCGTCAAGATCAAGTTTACACGATGCAGGTGATGTAGAGATGGACGGTTTTAGTAAGTAATTTTTTTTGCATATAATATATAAATTTTAATTTTATCGTCTCTGTTTCATTTGGTTTAGTTTGAAAAAAGTAAAGCGAATTAAATTATAGCCTGAGTCAAGCTGACTTCTATATGGTTGATATCAAGTCTGGAAATGAACTGATCAGAATTTGTTATTATTATTTTTTCCTTGGGTTCCGGATGGGGCATAGGGTTTCAATAACACATCTCCACTTTCTTCTATTCTTTGTTGTCCTCTTAGTCTGGCTAGCTACACGATTGCGTATAATCCCTGATCTCTTCCTCTACCCCAAATGATCTCCATGTCATCCTCGCACTGACGACCCACTCGTCGCTTCCCATCGGGACTCCACTCAAGCGATGACCTGGTTGTCTCTCGATTTAATTCGATAGCCTTCTCATTGTTTGTCCGATCCTTCTATCTCCATTTTCTCCTACATATTTGTTGAGCACTAGGCTCTTGGTTCGGTTGTTGCCAGTCAGAGTTTCTTGTTGCTATTTCTTTCTGGCCCGGCCGACCGGCCATTTGATCTTCAGTATGGAGCCAGCCAGAGAAGTGGGCAGCTACTGATAAAATTCAGAATTCGGTTCACGTAAAATAACATCCATTATTTTCAAGTGAGGTCATATACTCGCCGAAGACATTGACTAGTGGTCGCGCTATGTTATAAATTGGCAGAAGTTAGAATTCATGGGCCATTGGATCGGGTCCCAGTGACTGATGAGTGGTCTACGAGCTAGCTCGCCTTGTAACCAGAAGGTCCTGAGTTCGACACCCTGTGGTGAGGGGGTACCTACCGATGAAGAGTCCTAGACTAGGACGAAACAGCTGTCCTGTACTCCAGTGCTAGTTTTCCAATGGTTCTCTGACCAATGTCAGCTCATGATGAAATCCTCCGACCAATCAAACAAAATCTCTACAGAACCAATACTTAAAAAAGAGATTACATCACTAATAATAAGTCCGGAAGGATAAGGGGAAGAGGCACTCTTTATGAGAAGAAGTAACATCAATCTAAGTTTGGCTATGGTAGGAACAGCGTCTGGACGTGTTCTTTTTGGATACAAAGTTCCAGTTTGGTCGATCTCATTGCAACAGCTTCAGCTGTGTGCAGGAGACGTAAGTGAACTGTACATGATAACGACTTCGGAATTTAGTGTGTTGGCGTCTATACCGATGTCCAGTATCGACCAAGTATGACAGGATCGAACTTTTTATGCACTGTATTTCCCCCCTGCTGAACCAAGCTGGTAAATGTTCTCGAACCCGTAGACGAACCTGCCTAAGTGTGATCTAATGACATCCATCTGTGCTGTTAAGTGTATTTTTTACTAGATGACAAAACCTAGTAGTGAGGCATTTCCGTTGACACCAGTCAGACTGATTTATGCCAGTTTGATGAGGAGAGAAGTACACTCTTAGTGAAATGCGTGAAAATCGTCACATTAATCATTCAAATAATATACCTTATAATGATGCATATCAACTCTGTTATCTGTTTTCACACTTTACAGATCCAAGTGAACCACAAAGTGCTGCAATTCATCGTCCTCCACGTCGTTTTGAAGGGATACCGAAGTTTCAGGTAAATTTTGTGATAAAGTTGTATTGTTGAAAAATGATTATAAAATCTTTTTGAATTTTCATGTACATAACATCTGTCTATCTATCTGTCTGTCTATCTGACCGGTGTTTTTTTATTTTCTCCTATCTTCTAATCCATAGTTCCCAACTCATGATGTTAGACCGCAAATGACACCGAGACGTATGGAGCCAGATGTATTGGATATGGACGATTATGGTGAGTAAGCAGTGGTATTGTTGTGGAATAGGTTTTGTTATATATTACAGGTGGTATAAACTGGTGTGACACTCACCCACTCACTCACTCACTCACTGCTTTACTGCAGCTTAGTCGGCTTGTATAGGGTCACACTAACCGTTATACAACAAATATTGACGTATAATGATAATTAAATGTTGGTTTGTAGGGATTTGATCGGTGGTTACAGGCGTGCGCGATCATCAGCCAGCTGACATCAGTTAGACAACCACCACTGAGAAACCTGGCAGCTGTTTTCGTCCTAGTTCGGGACTCTTCATCAGTGGACGAACCGACCGGGGCTTGGATTCAGGGCCTTAAAGTTACAAGGTGAACTCGTAGGCCATTCAGCCCCTGAGATCCGTTCCCTAATGAATGGCCCGTGAAATCCATTATCTGCTATTTCACGATATATCTAGCGCGACCGTCAGTCAAATGTCATCGGTGGGTGGTTGCGACTTTTCACTGGAACTCCAGGTAACTTCTTGTAAATAGTCTGTCGCCAGTGAGCGTCAGACTAATTATCTGGTGAAGGTATGATATAGAGTCTGGTACGTGGAAAGGCGATGCGTGTGTGGTATTCAACTTCTAACGAACTAAACGAATGAAATATTTTTATTGCTTTTGTCGGTATAGTATGATAATATGAATTGTTTGGCCTAAAAAATAAGCGATTATTTATTTATTTTTTTAATTTTTGAATACAGCTTGATTCCACACCGTATTTTTTGGTACAGGTATGGAATTTTCAGCATGTGATATCGGTAGCCCAAATTTTACAGGCCGACCATAGATATCAGGTGTGCGTCGGCAGGGGATCGAACCCCGGACCATGTGCATGGTCGGCGAGAGTCCTAACCACTGTGCCACCGACGCACTCTATAGCATTAAGTGTCCTGTCTTTTATGTGATGTATTATATAATAAGTATAATAAGGATTCGATGGATCTCAGAGATCTTAGTGCGCATAATGCATGACCTAGCCATCTCAATCGGTCGGTCGGTCGGTTTCCGACATAGAACTTTGCACATTTGTGCGCCAGTTCAAGTCGCCACACTCCATGTAGCACACAAAGAAAGAGAAGAAAGTAGGAGAAATGCCTAATATAGACAGTAAACAGAGGTGTGAGACAAAGGTATAGTAATAACGAAGAACAAAACAGTTTCATTGAAAATCATGAGTCACAAGGAGTGGATGCATCTGCGCCAGTCATTGGGAACGATTTTGAGCCATGTCACCAATTGTCTCCAGCCATCGGTGTTTACCGTCCCGAGGACCCCAACCAGGAAGCCAGTCTACACCTTCCTAAGTGGCTTAGACTTACTGTTGTAGATTTCATTGACTGGTGTCATGTTTTGGTTTGACCACCGCTAGCTCTTTTCCAGCCTGACCCTATATCAGCTAACATTGCCCGTCATCGAGGAAGGCGATGACTAGGCATACGTAACACATGTCCTAACCATCTCAGTTGATGTAATTTCACAGTCTCGTCGACTGATTTCCCCGCCTTACCTAACACCTATGATCAAAGACAGCTAATCTTTTCATATCTTCCACTCTCAATGGCCATGTCTCACTCACAGCCATAAAGGAGGAGGAGCGGACTGCTGAGCAGTAAACACGCCCTTTGGACGAGCCATCTCAATCGTTGTAGCTTCACAACCTCATCGATTGATTTTCCCTCCTTACGCAATATCTGACGTCTAACGTGAATATTATTCACCCTGTTATATTACCACGTAAGATGGGAGATAGAACGCAGACATCTATGATCAAAGACAGCTAGCCAGGCTTTTCATATCTTCCACTTTCAATGGTCATGTCTCACTCACAGCTGTAGAGGAGGACGGAGTAAACTGCTGTCGAGCAGTACACAAGTCCTTTGGCTCATAACCAGCTGTATATCGCGTCCACGCTAGAGATGATGTAGATTAGCAAATCCTACACGCACTCTTTTTTGTCCGTGCTGAGATTTCGTCGAAAGTTAACCAGTTCATTAGTGTTGACACAATTTTCCAATTAAGTGAACGTTATCAACATGCTCAGCCATTTCAACCTGATCACATTGTTTTGGTGACACTGTCAATGTTCCAATATTGAATTATCATATGTCTCATATTCTCATATGTCTAGCTAGCTGGCTAGTTAGATTGAGGGAATGTAAACACCTGAATCAGTTCAAACCACACCAGATTTCTGGTTAGCTATTCAGTCGAACTGGTTATACCAAATGAGAGACTACGGTGAATTTTCACCGCTCAAACTGTGTAGAGATTGCAAATTATGAATTCGCTCTGCGTGTAAATATGGTCTCTCTCTTTCTCTTTTAACGACAGAAGGCAGGAGTCAGGCAACAGATTGTTAATTAATGAAATCAACACATATTTATAGATTTTCGTGTACATTATTATAGATTATTGATAGCTGACAAACACAGTTTTCTGATTGGTTGTTTCTCACTAAAAGTTAATCTTTCATCTCTTTGTTGCTGTCTCTTGAGTGTCAGATCATCCGCCTACGCAAAGTCTGCTGCCCATCTTTGATCTTGTTTTCACATGACTAATATTTGAGACATGATTATTGACGTTAATTACTGTCTACCAATTTGGCTAGCATCCATCTCTTGCACCACATATTTACATGCATAATAATCGCGTTTTTCTGTCGCATTTCTTTACAGGTTTACGAGAACCACAATCTTCATTTAGAAAATCTGTTCACATCGACGACTCTTTAAGTCCTTCTGTTCATCGTCGAGTTGAAGGGAAACAAGGATTTCAGGTAATTATCTTATATACAATAAAAATTTGATTTAAACATTCTGGGCAATGTCTATGTATATGATATTATTATTATTATTATTGAATACAATTATTAATCAATGTTACTATTAGATAGTCAGAGGCAATCGGCAGGAAGCGCTATCTGACCTAGGTTTCGTGATTGTTGGCAGTTACCAGTCAGAAAGTTGTGTCTACAAATCTTGAAGGAACTTTTTTGTCCCTGCTGAGATTCGAACCCGCAGTATCCAGTAATGCAGTCAGAGACGTAACCACTGAGCTATTCAGACTTGCGACTGACTTCCTTTAGGACTTTATTGGATACTTTCTTTGGACACTAGTTATGGTAACTGGTATTATGTGTCTAGCGTTCAATCAATCAATCCAATACAGTCCCATAGGTGATCAATCGCGAGCCCGAATAGCTTGGCAGTGAAACGTGCGTCTCTAACTGTAGGCAACACTAGGTGGTTACATGAGTTCGAATCTCAGACAGAAAACTTGAGTACCTATATAGTTCCAGATATGCACCTTGCTGACTGGTTAGTGCCACCCAACAAGAGTGAAACCTAGATAGTCCAGGGGTTTTCCTGTCGATTTCACCTCCAGTCATCTAATGACAAGAATTCAGAAAGCTACAGGATTTCATCATGAGCTTACATTGGTTTCAGAACCATTGGAAAATCTGGTAGTACTGGACAGCTGTTTCGCCAATCTAGTTTGGGACTCTTCATCAGTACGCACCAACACTACGGGACTTGAACCCAGGACCTTCTGGTTACAAGGTGAGCCCGTAGACCATTAAGCCACTGGGACCCGATCCAATGGCCCATGGATTCTAACTTCTGCCGATTCACGACATAGAGCGACCCATAGCCAATGTCTTCCGTGGCGAGTATTTGTCCTCACACCCGACCAGCTGCACCCTACTGGTCACGACTTCTCACTAGAACCCCAGGTAACTACCTACCTGAATAGGGCCAGTCGCCAGTGAGCATCTCAATACTTGAATTCAGAAAGCATCGTAATGGCTAGTCCACCTAGTAGTGGCATGATGGCCACATTGCAAACTTTACTTGACTGATAGAATTCAGTCTGTACTGAACAAACAAAGGACTAAACACATAATTAATAATAATACTGGTTCATCACTAGTTTTCAATCGTATCAACGTTACGTTTTATTGTTTTGTTTATTTTATTTTTTGTATCTTCAAGTTTCCAAGTTATGATATGAGATCACCATCAGCTGGCCGTTTGAGACGAGGTGATCAATACGACAATAGTGATATGGATATGATGAATGGATTCGGTGAGTTCTGTTTTATGCATATTATTATTATCATTTCCTTTAATTTCTAAAGAAAAATAAGGCTTCAGCCGTGCGTGTCCATTGCGTTCGGTTCTCTGCTAGAGTTTTCACCTGGCTCCACGTCTGCCCACACGCTTTCATCTCCTCTTCATATGACCTCCTCCAAGTCACCCTTGCACTGACGACCAACTCGCCGCTTCCCTTTCGGGTTCCACTCGAGCAATGGCTTGTCTAGTGATGTCACTTGATGGTTTCTTCAGAGTATGGCCACCAATCCTTCTCCATTTCTTCCTGCCTATTTGTTTCACAATCAGTTCCTAGTTGGTTCGCCCATTACCAGAGATCCTGTTGCTGATCGTTTCTGGCTGGCCATCTGATCTTGAGTGATATTGAGAGAAGACAACTGTTAATGAAGGTCTGTAGTTTGTTTGAGATGCTCTTTATGACGCGCAGTGCAAGTCTCTGATCCATATAGTAGCACTGACTGACTTCACATTGGAGTTGAAAATCCCGATCTTATTTTTGATGCTGAATGCTGTTGATCTCCACACAGACTTGAGAGTAGTGAAAGCTTGTCTTGCTTTTCCGATTATTGCTTTGATATCCTCGTCAGTTCCGCCTGTAGTTGAAACGATGCTTCCCAGGTAGGTAAAAGAGGTTGTTTCTTTCAGGTTCCTTCCATTTATGCTGATTGTTGTCTGTTGTTGTTGTTGTTGCTGTTGGTGGTGTTGTCCAGTAATCTTCATCACCTTTGTTTTCTCAATGTTCACCTGAAGTCCTATCTTCGATGCTTCTTCTGTCGCCAACTTGTTGCTTTTCGCTTGCGTATCTTCCAGTGTGTGAGAAATCAGACACATATCATCGGCGAAGACCTGATCCTCCCAGTTTTTCGTGTGAGTCCATTTTATGCCTGTTTTCTCATTGCCCACTGTTTGTTGCATTACCCAATCTACTGCAATCAGGAAAATCATTGGCGATAGTAGGCAGCCAGCTTGTCTTACTCCTGTCCTCACTTCGAAGGATTCCGTAAGTTTCCCGTTGTGGATTATTTGGCATGAAGCATTGTCGTACAGCTGTTGGATGAGATGTATAATTGTCGGTGGCACCCCGTAGTAGCGAAGTAGTTGCTAAATCACCTCTGAGTTCTGTTTTATGCATACATTATTTCTAATTATTTTTCATTATTTATTATCACTCCTAGACCTTAGTATTATTATTGTTATTATGTATGATGTATCAGCACAGAGTGTCGTTGTTTATCGATTTAAATTATTCTCCTTTCATCTAATTATATTTTATCCATTCTATGAGGAAGCGGCACATATGTTGCTGGCATAAGTAGGTATCGCTGCATACTCTGTTTTGTTGGTAGTTATTCCCCCCTTTCCCAATGTCTCTGTATTATTTGTGTGTGAATCAACTAACTGCACTGATGAGGGATGGATGATCGACGTCATTAGTCTATTCTCCATCTTTTTCTTCCTCTTCTGTCATGATGTATTTTCCCATTAAAGTAGAACCGAAAGAAAACGAACACTGTTGACGACAGCAGCACATATCTCCATTTTATCTTATTCTTTGCGGTCCTTATTAGTCAGTCCCAACATTCCTCATAGTCCCTCGTCCCCTCCGTATCATACGATCTCTTTCATGTCACCTTCGATGCGTGACGCCCAACTCGTCGTTTCATCTTCGGATTCTATTTGAGTGGATGGCCTCCACTGAGTGTAATGTCATTCGATGGTCTCCTAACCATATCCATTTCCTTCCTCATATTTGTTCAGCAGTAGGCTCCTGATTGGTTGGTTTGCTAATTTACTTTCTGGCCATCTGATCAGTTGTACAAAGTCAGCGAGGAAAGCTGTTGATAAGGGTCTGCAGTAGCCTGTAGTAATGTCTTTCCGGTTGTGGTTTTAACATCCCCATCGGTGCCGCCTGTAATTGAAACGATGGTGTCTTAGATGAGTGTAGGAAGTGATCTCTTTCGAATTTTTTCCGTTGATAATGATTTGGGGCTTGTTTTGGTAGATTGGTTATTTTCATTGTCCTCGTCTTCTCTGTGTGTACTTGAAGTCCTTTCTTCACTGTCTGCCTCGCCTCTTCAGCCATTTTGTTGGTTTTCGCTTGTAAGTCTTCGAGTTTGTGAAACTAAACATAAATCTTCCGTGAAGTGTCCATATCTTGTAGTGTTGTTGTCTTCTTATCGGTCCAACGTATTCCTGTCTCTTCGCTCCCCACTGTCGGTTTTTTGCATAATGCAGTCCACCACAATTAGGAATAATGTACTCAGCCTTGTCTAACTTTTGCATTCACTTCAAAAGGCCCCTCGGAGTTTTCCGTTGTGGATCAGTTGATACAATGGCATTATGTCATAATACACATAACAGAATCGAATATTTTTGTTTTTTTGATTTTCTAGAAATTTTTATCTATTTTCCCTGTTGTTTTATTCTACTTCTAGGAGTTGAACGTCCAGGATCATCAATTCACGATGTTGCTCCTTCAGACTATGGCGTTTATCATCAGCGTCATGAAGAGAGGTCAAGATATCAAGTAAACTTACTCATACTTTTACATTTTGCATCTTGTGGTTATGAAAGTATTTTTATGCATTACTTTGGTGAAATGAAATTAATTTCGGCGAAGTTAAAAGTATATCAGGTGATTCTAAACTATAGCAACCCAAAACGAAACTACCCAATGAACGAACGGATGATTGACCTTGACAAAACCTCTGTTGACCAATCAAATGCGTCCGAAGTAAAGCCGCATAATTTGAAAAAAGTTACACAGGATAACATTCTTGGAAATATTTTCCAAGAACAGTTCCCGATTTCTCCATATAGAAGTCCACATTGTTAGGTTAAACCGATTTTTGTACATGAATTCCTCGAGATAACTGTAAATCATCGTGTTTCTTGACCTGTTCATCGCTTTGAACCTCTATTTTATGTGATTCCAGTGCCTTTCGATGGAATTGGTGTGAGTCCCGTCGAGGGGAATATAGCCCAGGGATAACAGTTGGCTATAGCTATTCCACTGGTCTGTGTGAATCGTTATGCCAGGCAGGACTAAACGTTGGTACCGCGATCAGAGATCGTCTCAGTTTATCCCTTGCGCAGAGAGTAGTGTCATATAATCCCAGTACCCACTGCTGATTGGTACTCAATTCACCTCGATTATATTTCGTTTTTATAAGCACTATCTCATCTACACGAATAACGACAAAGAGAGTTGACCTTCAGAAACAAATAAGATTTAGGGAACGCTATGAAAGGTGTCGTGCATCGGCGGCATAGCGGTTAGGACGCTTGCTGACCGTGCATATGCTCCGGGGTTCGATCCCCAGCCAGCGCACACTCCTTTACCCCACTAAGCTAGAAATAAAGCTGGTGAAGAGGAAAGGTTGGGCATGAGGCCAGCAGCAACTCCATCCTGTAAAAATAAACACCACTGCTACAGAAACTTCAAGCCTCTAGCTTGAAGCCCTATGTTCTGCTGGGGGAACATGAAGGGATAAAAAAAAATGAAAGGTGTCATTCCAAATCAAACCATGTCTGCCTTTTGCCATTTTGGCGAGGCTCGATACAGTATTCGACTTAATTCCCTGTGTACCTTTTCTGTAAGTGTATACTGGTAGGTAGGGTTACGGTTTCTCAAGATTAAGGTCAGGGTCTAACGCCAAGGCTAGGATTACAGTCAGAGTTATTAGATGTAAGTTAAAGAACAGTGTTAGAAATATCGAAACATATCAAGGTACCATCATCTACAGTTACCCGCATGGATACATCTATCGTGCATGCCTTGATTTCTCTATAGATTATTCGTGTAGAGTGACTTGGAGGAATTCTTACAACACATACGTGACAATTAGCCAGTGTGTAATATTATGTTCGCAAGATTTTCGACGACTATTCGACTTGTTTTTGTATCTGAATTCTGATTGGTTGTTCAAGGTTACTGTGACCTTTTTAGGCTATGAGATAGTTTAACTTTGCGATTTTGTCAGTTTTTTTTCTTTTCAAGATTTTTTTCGTGGATCTTAAATGATTTTCTGTTTTTTTGTTTTGAAAATTGCTTTTGCTTTACAGGGTGGTTATGAGGCTGAAACATTTTTGACGCCAAGACCGGTTAGAGAGAGTGGAATGATTCAAATGGGTGATCAGGGTAGGATGATTTTTGAAATCCGTTATTTCTTTTGCTCTTCTTCTTGCTGTTCATTCTTTGTGTGTATATGCCTTATGTATTGTGGTAACTTGGGCTGGTGCGAATTGGTGCACGATTCTCCCTTGTGACTGATGTGTAGCTTTCAGTTGAGATGTATTCTACTGCTGCAGTCAGAGACTTTGTCATTGAACTATTCCACGCCTCAGGATTGTTCTCCTGTAGGACAACTGTAATGGATGCACAGATGAGTCACCAGGCCAGTAACCAGCGTCCTTGATGTTGGTGCTGGTTGAATGCTGACGGTCATGTTTGAAATATTGTAATCATCATTGTGGGGCACTCTCAATCGATTTTTGATTGATGGAGGCAAATATCAGGAGGAAACCCTGGAACCCCGGATTGAATGCTTGTTGTTGGCACGCGTCAACAAGAGGTATTTGCGATCTTACGGGGGGTGAAAGGCGTATGGGTTTGTCTCTATGTCTGCGACTTGAATCCCTGTGGGTTGGGAGAGACTTTATGCTCTTATTATTGCGATGTTAAATATAAGTTGAAACCATACGTTGAAAAATGTGGACTGGCTTATTTGTTGATATGATAATTGATGGCCAGTCCGCTTACGTGAGGTATAACGCCTACTATTGTATTGATGCTGATTACATATCGGTTAACCGTTGTATACACATAGACAAGCGATACTCGTGATTACCATGGCGTCTGACACTAGCTCGGCGTCCATATTCCACTCTCAGCTTCTTCAAAATATAGTATTCGTACTGTGACAGTTGAGATATGTACTTATTGTGGGTGGAGGTACTGATGATACCTTTGACCAGATCATCACACACAGTGTATCTGCAGAATCCCAGTTGATTTCATTCACTCACTGACACATAGTGGTAAAAAGGCATTTGACGTGTGCTTGTCCTGTGAAGTTCTTCTGTGAACTCTTAGCTATATGATGTTAAAATGGCTATTTGCTTTCATCATCATCATCATGTTGTCAGTTAATTTTCTTTTTCTTTTGTCAAAATTTTCAGGTTTTTACCGTCCCCTGCCTGCATCATCAATACGCCAATCAAAAGTTGAGCGTAGATCTTCTCTACATGAAGACAGTGGGCAGATGGGGATGGTGCCTCCATTGACACTATCAACAGCATTACCACGACGTTCTCGTGATAAATTACCGGTATGATTTCTACACTAATCAATCATTGTGTGTGTGTGTGTGTAGTTAATTTTTTTACTGAGTGTGCCAAAAGTGTTTCAAGAAATTATATTTTTGAAATCTAACAAAAGGCGGCGGCGTTGTTGTGTGATTTCACCAGCGTCAGGCCCGGGTATCTGTGTTACCGCGCTTATTATAAACCGTTCTTTCGAGTCATGTCGTTTTCTTGCTACAGACTCCATGCTTCGGCAGAGATTAATCTGTAGTAAGTATCCTTGTGAATACTTGATTTCTGAAGAAGCCTGTAAACTGTTTCTTAACTTCAAGCTGCACTGGCTGGAACCAATGTTCCTGCAGGTCATACCATACCAGGAAGGTTGTTAGGATAGCGATTAGAATGAAAGCAGTTACCGGCATTGTGTAAGAATCTTTCCTACACTATGCTGGGGGTCTGAGGGCGAAGTTGTACTGCTGGGGAATAGGGGTGTAACAGCAGTGAGGTGTTTCCCTCAGATGACCGGCATGCTAGTCAGCTATACTGTCTCTCCACTCCGGAGAGAGGGGGTTAGAAAAGGTCGACCTCAAAAATTGTACATCCCGACTTATCCTACGGTGGTCCGTAACCGGCGGTAAGTTTACTAATACGGAACCAATGCCGGAAACCAGATCATACAGGCCGTGTGTGACCGGCCTCAAGCAGTTGTCCCCTGGGCTCTGCGGTCACGCAACACTAACCGTCTTTGTGTTTCAGGTACCCGAAGAAATGCTGTAGTTGTATTATTACTTACGTATTATTTGCATTGGTTCCAAGTGAAACCTAGGGCCTCAGTGGTGCAACTTTGTTGTACTTGGCTCTCTTCCCGTCATTCTCACCCATCACCCTCTTATCCATCTTCAAATCGTCGATGGTCTCTGGTGTGCGTGTGTAGTGTGATTTTGGAGTCTCTCTTTCCTTTTGCATATTTGTTAGGCAGTAAATAGATTCTTGACTGTTCGTCCGCCTACCAGAGTTCCTCGGTGTTTGTTCATTCATGCTATCTGATGTACATCATCGACTGAAAGTCTACAGCCTGTTTGTGAAGGGATTTCGGTGAGGTTATATGCTACGCTTCGGAACCGTATGTTATCTTTTTCATTGCGCTAAAGACTGTAGATCCTTACGCTAATTTCAATCACTCTGGTGTGTGTATAGACGTAATGTCCGACTGGCTATCAATCAAAGAACGCGTGTACTACTCAGCAACAGTTCACTGTGTTTCTTTTTGATGGCTGTAAGTCATCACCGTTGAAAGTGGAAGACATGAAAAGGTTAGTTGACTTGGATCATAAATGTCTGCGATGAACCAACCAGGATTCAGTAATCAGCCTCTCTCTCTCTCCACTTACCTATATTACTTCTTAGAATTTTAGCCCTCTCCCAACCACCCTATTGGGTGGTTGTGTGTTAATGCATGCAGTGCAATCACCAAGCTTTTTTCTAAATTACTTATCTTCTCGGGGTCAACCATTCTTACCTTAGCCATCAAATTCTTATGTTCCAACAATCTGACTACCAGATCCCGATTTCCTGGTTTGACCTGTGTCTTTAGTCGACTTAACTCACAGTCATTGCAGGGTATTTTGTAAATTATAATATTTAGTCTAATTGGGTCAACGTGCAGAGTCCTTTAACCTACAGAACTAGTCCTACCTGAGTGAGTTTGTAGGGAGGCTTAAATGTCACCCTAACTCCTGCTTTATTGGGAATCTTAAGCGCACAGTCTCAGATATCCCCTCCTTATATGGTATGTCAGTAGATGCCTTATATTCTTTCTCATTTTATTATTATTATTAGTTTCACAATTATTTTTATTTTACTTTTGACCTTTTCTAATCTTCCTAATGAATTTTATAGGATAGTTATTTAACACCAACGCTTCTTCTGTCTGTTCCATTTCATCAATTAGGTGTTTTATTGTGCTACTTAGTGCTACTGCTCGGTTTGTTAGACACTTAACTAAGCCTGTCTTAACAGTTAACGGATGGGACGAATTAAAGTCTAAATATCTATTAGCAGAATGCGTCGGTTTTTTATAAACACTAGTGTTCAGCTCAGTGCGTCGGTAGCATAGCGGTTAGGACGCACGCCGACCATACACATGCTCCCGGGTTCGATCCCCGGCCGACCTCAATAAGCCAGTAATAAAGCTGGTAAAGAGAGAAGGTTAGGCATGAGGCTAGCAACCCCATCCTGTAAAAATAAACACCACTGCTACAGAAACTTTAGGCCTTCTGGCTTGAAGCCCTATGTTCCACCTGGAACGGGAAGGAAAAAGTGTTCAGTTTACCTTCTTCTACTCAGCAATTGCACTGCATGCATTAATACACAACCACACAATAGGGTGGGAGAGGGTTAAAATTCTAAAAAGTAATCTAGGTAGGTGGAGAGCGAGACAGGTTGATTACTGAATCCTACCTGGTTCATCGAGTCTACACCACCCAACACATGCAAAAACGGCTTTTTAGCTAGTTGACCTAGGGTTCGAATCCCATCGCATTTAATTTTGCCTGGTTAACTGAACAGTAGTATCATCAAACCCCCTCAGACAGTGTATGTGGATGTGTGTATGGCTTCTGTTAGACTGTTCCATAGACACTGAGTCAGCATGAAAATACAAAAGTTTTCGATATTCAACTAGTCCCGTTTTATTATTAAATGATAATTCCTCTTTTTTCCCCTTGTAACCTTGATTGCTATTAAAAAAACACCCCGTTTTACATGCAAATTTACAGTTAGGTGAATCGTCATCAATGTTGTATTCTGATCGAGCGGAGAGAGAGAGAAGAACACTGCCATTGTATTTCTTGAGAAAAAAAGAACGTGAAAAGAAAACTGAACAGAAAGCAGCACGTCTTCAATCCAAACGAAAACCGAATCGAAAAAAAGGACCACCTAGAAATAAAGTAAGTTGGCTTTATTTTCCGAAAGAAAAAACCGATTAAAATTAATAGAGTTCCTACTTGTTGAATTTTCCACTTGACTTGAAGTTATTTGTGTGTGTGTGTGTTGGTGTGGTTAGGACTCTCGCCGACCATGCACATGGTTCGCGGGGTTCGATCCCCCGCCGACGCACACCCGATATCTATGGTCGGCCTGCAAAATTTGGGCTACCCATGTCCATGCTGAAAATGACATACTTGTACTGAAAATACGATGTGGCATCAAGCTGTAATCAAAAATAAAAAAAATAAAATAAATAAAGTTTAGTGAAAAGTTCTAAATTAAAAAAAACAACAATAACAGAACATCGAGTTGATGACTCCACTGTGTTTTCGTCGTCACCAGAAGATGAGAGAGCCATTAGAGCTTATGTGTATTATTTGCTTTGTAAATGTATCTCTGTATCATCAACTTGTTAAGAATTCTCTACACATCGGGCATACGTTGAGAGGAGGCTATCGATCGGTGGGGGGAGGGGTGAATCCAAATGGGAAGCGACGAGTGGGTCGTCGGTGCGAGGTTGACATGGAGGAGATGACAGATTATGGGCAATCATGGAAGCATCGTTTCAACTACAGACGGACGGAACTGACGAGGATATCAAAGCAAGAATCGGAATAGCAAGACAAGCTTTCACTACTCTCAAGTCTGTGTGGAGATCAACACTCAGCACTCAGCATCAAAAATAAGATCCGGATTTTCAACTCCAATGTGAAGTCAGTCAGTGCTACTATACGGATCAGAGACTTGCACTACGTGTCATAAAGAGCATCTCAATCAAACTACAGACCTTCATTAACAGTTGTCTTCGCTCAATACTACTCAAGATCAGATGGCCAGAAAAGATCAGCAACAGAGATCTCTGGGAGCGAACCTACCAGGAATTGATTGTGAAACAAATAGGCAGGAAGAAATGGAGATGGATTGGCCGGCCATACTCTGAGGAAACCACCAAGTGAGTGACATCACTAGACAAGCCATTGCTCGAGTGGAACCCGAAAGGGAAGTGGCGAGTTGGTGGTCAGTGCGAGGGTGACTTGGAGGAGGTCATGTGAAGAGGAGATGAAAACGTGTGGGCAGACTTGGAGCCAGGTGAAAACTCAAGCTGAGAACCGGACGCAATGGAGACGCACGGCTGAAGCCCTGTGTTCCTCTAGGAATTGAAGGAAACAATAATAATAATAATAATAATGGAGCTAGACAGCTGAAGAGGACAGCAGAAAGTAGAAGAAAGTGGAGATGTGTTGTGTATGTGTCGTATGTTCCACTCGGAACTCAAGGTAATAATAATAATACACATTGATGAATAGGAAGGTATGGCTTACTTGTCAATAGCATTATCCCATCGGCCTATTTGAGCTTTATTTAATAGTGCGATTCCTGCTCCTCATCCTCTCGCCTCTTGGTCAGTAGTGATTGAGTCAACGGTAAGAATACTAGTCTCCGGTTCGATTCCCCGCCGGTTATAAGCCTAACAAAGAGGGAAGGCTGGGTGGCGCTTGAGGCTAGCAACTCCACTCCGTAAAAATATAAACACCACTACAACTGAGACCGCAAAGCTTCATACCCTGTGGTGTTTCCATTGGGGACTCAAAGGAATGAAGTAAGATTTCTCCCCCACTCTGTGAATCTAATCGTGGAATTCCATTTCAGTTTGATTATTAGGTGTATCACACAGTGAAACAGTATTAGTGTTTACTGGATGACGACGCCTTTCGAACACAATTTATAGTTCATAATCATTTCATCAATTATAATCACACGACTTCGAAACTTGAGTTTTACAGTTTTCTTTGTTCTCTCCTATTTGTCGTCGTTGGGGTAGTAGAACTTTCCAGATATCGGGGACAGGTGTCGAATCATTCCTTTTACACGTGTTGGTTTGCAGTTGATTCGATAAACAAAGCTTCTGTTATCAATCTCTCCCTCCACCCTGCTGTTACATTAGATTTTAAAACTGTTATCCTATCCCATCCTATTGTATGGTTGTGTGTAACTGCAAGTAGTGCTATAACTGAACTGTTCTCTAGATTTCTTATCTTATTCAGGTCAACCAATCTAGATTTTGCTGCTAGGTTTTTATGTTCGGCTAGTCTGACTGACTGCCCCTGTTCTACTCCTTTACCTATGTATTTGACTTGACAATCATTCCGGCAGGGTATTAGATAAACGAAACTGTTTTGTTTTAAAGGCTCCACAGGATCCTTTAACCGACAAAGCTTGTTTCTAATTGAGTTTGTGGGTTTGAATGCCATTTTTATTCCTGCCTTTTTAAGAATTCTGCGTAAGGTTTCGGAGGTTCCTTCCTTGTATGGAAGAAGACAAAGAAAACTATAAAACTCAAGTTTCAAAGTCGTGTGATTATAATTGATGGGGTGATTATGAACAATAAATTGTGTTCAAAAGGCGTCGTCATCCAGTAAATAATACTGTTTCACTAACTGTGTGATACATCTAATAAACAAACTAATATGGAATTACTTACTACCACAGTGCCCAAGTTTTACACGTATATTAATCATGGAATTATTAGGCTGTATTTATTAGTGACTTGTAAATTAGTAAGCTATGGGTGGTTCGTGTGCAACCATTGTTATTTGGGTGTCAAAGTGGGATTTCACCTATTCACACTAGGAAATAGGGTTAGCAGGAACTTACTAGATGGATATAGCTCTAGGCTTTCCACTTTTGCCTTCGTTACGTATTATTATTATTCCCTTGGGTTCCGAGTGGGAACATACAGCATCAACAACGCATCTCCACTTTGTTCTTTTCGATGCTGTCCTCTTCAGCTGTCTAGCTCCACGATTGCCCATAATCTCTCATCTCCTCCTCGCCATACAATCTCCTCCATGTCACCCTCGCACTGTCGACCCACTCCCATTCGGATTCCACTCGAGCGCGCGGTGTCATTCGACCGACGGCCTCCTCAGTGGCGTATGCCCATCTCCATTTCCTCCTAAATTTTTGTTGAGCAATCAGATCTTGGTTGGTTTGTTCCCAGCCAGAGTTTCTTGTTGCTGCTAATTCCTTCTTTCTGGCCCGCTGGCTGGCTGGCCATTTGATCTTCAGTATGGAGCAAGCCAGCCAACGAAGTGGGCAACTGTTGATAAAAGTCTATAACAGGCTGTTGGGAATCCTTTTAGTGACGGGCGTGTAGTGCAAGTTCCTGACTCGAATAAAACAACTGACTCACTGACTGACTTCACCTTTGTGTTGAATAGAATCTTTATCTTGTTGTTTATGCTCGCTGACTGGTTATGTGAGTGAAGCAGAAGATTTGGTTTCAAGAATACGAACAGTTTCAATGGGACATGTATCTCAGACAATTTGGTCGATTGAATAAACCAGTCGTTAAATGTTTCACTGGACAATATTCTTTTTGTAAAATAAATTCGTTGCTTTCTGAGTAGAGAACGCTTACTTTCAGCAGCGTATCTTCATTTCCTTGCGTTCTCTTCCGTTGTTTTCCAATGGACTGTAGAACTGTCTGTGTTACAGTCCCACCTATCACTTCTTATTGCCGCTTCACTCAACCTTCTCCAGTGTGATGTCCAATCGATATTCATTTCCTTTGGCATATAAGTTGGGCAGCTAATAGTTTTTTTCGCTATTTTGTTACATATCAAATTTCCCGTTGCTTATCCTTTTGCAGCTATCTAATCTAAATTATTGAGTGAAGAGTAGTGTAGATAAAAGTGTGTACAGTTTGTTTGTGAAGTGAGTACCGCCGATTTGCTGAACTCTATTATAGGATCACTGATTTGGCTGGCATTAGTATTGAGAATTTGGATCTTGTTTCTTATTTTGGCTACCTAACTTACTTTCCCGATTCCATGCTTGAGTGACTTTGACATCGTCCGGCGTTTTGCGTATACGTGAAAGTGAGGGACGACTTCCTTCCTGTGTACGGTAATCACTGGTAGTTGCTGTCGTCTTCGGTTTGACAGTATGGTCACCTGAATCTTCTCGTTCTCCATTGTTACAGATGTGGTACCATTGGCTTGAGCAGTAGATTTCCAGCCGACGGATCCCGAGCTCGAATCCTCCTTCACCTACTTCAGCTTGAGTAATGTCAGTGACCATATCAAGTTGGAAGCTTCTGTTCTCTTCCGTGCACTGAATTTAAGCAACCTTGCGCCTGGATAGTACTCACATGGGTTACCGAAATTCACCGGCTTTTGTGTGTTGTTGGTTCGGCGGCAGATTGCTCGCCAACCATGCACGTGGTTGCCGGTTCGAATCCTTGCCGGTTATAAGCCTAATAAATAGGATAGGTTGTGGGTGGCGTGTGAGGCTATCAACCCCACCCCCCTTGAAAAGATAAGCTCGACTGCTACTGGAGCACTATGTCTCCCCCCGTCGGAACTGAAAGGGATGTGTATAAAAGAATTGGGTAATTGAGGTTAAACTAACTAAATATCTATCCATGTCCAGTTGAAGTAATGTCTTAACTGCCTTTTTCTTCCTTCCTTGGGGGTTCTCTTTTTATAATTGAGAAAAGATTACTATTCTTTCTGTATTTGATAATTATTTTTATTATTTTTTTATACTACTGATAAATCTTGTCAGTAGTTGCACCTTAACAGTCTCTTTTTTGTTTTTACGTGTTTATATTTATATTATAGAATAAAAGGAGAATGCGACGAAGTCTTTATTGTGTTGTTTGTGAAAGAAAATTCGATAATAAAGAAGCGCTAAATAAACATTTTGATCTTGATTCGCATAAAAAGAATTTACTTTTATTCAGAGAAACTTTGGCAAATATTAAAAAAAGCGAAGGAGATGATGCAGAATTTGATGATGAAACTGTTTTTGTAGAAGAGAGGGTAAGTTTTGTTGTTGTTGTTAGTTTTTCAATCTTCAATCAGTTTGGTGTTTTTTCCTTTTCTATTGCTACTTTGTTTGTCTATCTGTTTGTGTGTGTGCGTGTGTCGTCATACGTGATGAACGTGTCACAACTTTTTATTCATTCGACCAAAGAAAAGAAATGTGGTTAGTCTAAAAGTGGGATCCATCAAGATGCGCATTTCGTCCTTTCCGGGACTCGTCAACTAATGGATGTAGGTACTACCCACCTGCATTCCCCATTGAGTGAGTGAGTAAGTAAGTCAGTCAGTCAGTTTGTAAGCACCATTGAACAGATAAAATACCATTTTGATGTTGATTAGTCATCTGATTCAGTGATCTCAACTCACTGAGCAAATCTCAATCTTATAAACTGTAAATGCTTTTGTTTTTTGGAGTTGCCATGTGAACCTACAAGCTAACACTGTTTCTGTTAATCAATTTTTCTGTTTTCTGTCTTACCCCTCCCCCCTCTTTTCAACTCTGAAAGTGTATAAATTGATGATGATGACTTAAACTAAAAATTGTAATGCTTTCATTCTTTTTTGGATGCGTCAATTTTATCTCTTCTCTACTACTAATCAAACATTAAAGTATGTTATTATCATTTATATAACTATTGTAATTTCAGGTAGTCTGCAGCTGATGAGAACCTGTGAAATTGAATGATATCATTTTATACTGCAAATTTCGTCTTCCTTTCTTTATCGAAATACCATTTTCATACATCAAAGCTAACAATCTGTTGTTACAAGTACTCGTACCGTGGTGTGTGCCAATATTTATGGCCTTACGTCTTCCAGAGAAGCAGTAGAGATGTAATTTAATAAAAGGCTTTTAACACAGACACGAAGTGAAGAAAAAAGAGAGAGGGTTGAACAATTGAAGTTATCCCCAAGGTGGTTATCTTGAAGGACAATGTGATGTCTTTGTAATTATACCAACCATTTGCCATAAACATCACAAACGGTATCAAAGAACCTCCATTTGAGGTAAAAGTCTTCCACACTGATTGGCTGACTGACTGGTCTCAACGTAAAACTTTGCACCTATGTGCAGCAGTTCGAGTCGTCACACTCCATGTAGCACACAAAGCAAGAGAAGAGAGTAAAAAGAAGTGCAGAACAGAGACAGTAAACAGAGATATGAGGCAAAAAGAATAGTAATATCGAAGAACCATATAGTTTTACTGGCTATTATAAAATCACAAAGAGTGAAAGCATCTGTGCCAGCCATTGAGAACGATGTTGAGCCATCCATATCACCGATTGTCTCCAGTCTTCATTGGTTTTCACCATCACGACGACCCCGAGTAACCAGAAAGTCTACACCTCCCTACTTGGCTAGCTGGCTGACTGGCTTAAACTAACTAACTGTTATGGATTTCGTTAACTGATGAAACCATGTTTTCGTTTTAACACCAATAGCTCTTTTCTAGCCTCATCCTATGTCAGTCAGCTAACATTGCCTGTTGTCGAGGAAGACGATGGCTGGGCGTGTGAATCTTTCACACTATAATGCTTAAGACTAATCGAAAGTCCTGTAGTACAGAATTCATTGATGTCATTTGTCAGCTTTTAGTGAGATTAATGCACATTTGAACATTTTAATTTATCCTCATCAGTCCTACTGTCTAAAGTTGTTGATCTGTATAGGCGTTTTGTTGATGTTTTCCAAGCATTGTGTGAAGGTGAACACCTCACCCACCCGTGTTTTCGTAACTAGGATGGAATTTATATAACGCTTTATCGCTATGGTCAGCTTTCGTTTAAGTTATGCAGCAGGTGATGTAACAAATTTGAAGTCTTTTTCATTGAGCACCAGTAACTAGTGTGACGTGTCTAGTCCTTTCGTTGTTTGGTGCAGACTGAATTCTATCATTCAGTCAGGTTTGCAATGTGGCCACCATTCTAGGTAGCTCACCATCACGGTGCCCATTGATTTGATGATATTTGGTATTTGGAGGCAATCGGCCACAGGAAGCCTTGATTGACCTAGGTTTCATGCTAGCTGGCACTTGTCAGCAAGGCGTATCTGCAACCTTGAAGGAACTAATGTCCCTTCTGAGATACTAACCCGCGTCACCCAAAGAAAGGACTAGACATGTCACACTAGCTACTAGTGTTCAATCAAGGTACCCACTACAGTCCTACAGGAGGTCAATCGCGACTACGAATAGCTCAGTGGTAACTTCTCTGACTGCAGTACTGGGTGACGTGG
Source organism: Trichobilharzia szidati (assembly GCA_944472155.2). Classification (NCBI taxonomy): domain Eukaryota; kingdom Metazoa; phylum Platyhelminthes; class Trematoda; order Strigeidida; family Schistosomatidae; genus Trichobilharzia; species Trichobilharzia szidati. The sequence goes on from OX235277.1 coordinate 2,052,548, forward strand.
GTTCGAATCTCATGAGTTCCTTCAAGGTTGCCTTGCTGACTGGTGAGTGTTAACTAGCACGGAACCTAGGTCCAAGACTTCCTGCCGATTGCCTCCAGCTATCAAATATCATCAAATCAATGTGCACCGTGATGGTGAGCCACCTAGAATGGTGGCCACATTGCAAACCTGACTGACTGATAGAATTCAGTCTGCACCAAACAACGAAAGGACTAGACACATCACACTAGTTACTGGTGTCCAATCAAAATTTGAAGTCTGTTGAACATCTTCAATCTAGTTGTGCAGTAGTAAATGTCTTACATTTATTATTATTATTATTAATGAATATCAGATTCCACTCTCTCTCCCCTTACCTATCTCCACTAATTTCTAATCTTATTATTATTATTTTTCATTCATTTACAACAGTTTGGTGGAAAAGACATTAAAATCTATTGCGGCATATGCAAGGAGACATTCCGTAATAAATCGTTATATGCAGAACATTTGGCTTTTAGACGGCATAAATTGAACGCACGAATTAATCAGCTATTTAAAGATGCAAAAGGCGATCGTGATCACTTATCTCCGGACGATCCACTGGGTTCATTCTGTCATTATATCAATTCTGGTAGGTGGTGGTGGTTGTGTTTTTCTTTTTGCTTTCATTTGGTCTCTCTCTCCCTTTTTCTTTATTTTTTGAAAGTTGAGTCATAATTTCAATTTACGTGATTGTGAGTAAATTTTTTTTGTGTGTTGAGTTCCAGAAGCCCAATTTTCTTTCCTCTCCTGAGCCTACTACTGACGACGACGATGGGGTGGGGTAGACGAGGTTTTGGAGGTTTTCTTGGCTGGGTATCAAACCAACCCTGTTCCTTCCTAGAATTCTACCACTTGAGCCCTCGCCTCCCTCCCCACTGACAAATCCAGATTCCCAAGTGGATGAAGTTTATGATTGTGCGTGTGGTTATGTGGGTGACTAAACAGCGAAAAGTAGATATTTTCGTATGTCGAATACCACGCATGGTTCACTTCACCATAAACATTGGTGTGTGTGTGTGGGGGGTCGTATGAGCCCTGTTGTAGTGGTGTGATACAGACAATGTGTTTCTCACATATTCCCACAGTTCAATACCTTGACTCCAGTGTCTTGCGTTCTGTTGTTACATTTGGTGTCGCTACCTGCCGACAAATGGTAAGCCTGTGCCGTGCAGTTTTTGAAGAAGTAGACATATAGATCTTCTGGCAGGACTTCGAGGCTGTTGTGCAGTTGAATGGCGTTCAAAACCCGTCAGCGATGAGGCTGTGACTTGGAACGCTGCTGAGAGGTTTGGCGACGGTGCAGCATATGATAGCCTGAGGCGAAACACCGGCGAATATGTGCCAGGGTTATGCAAACTGCTTTCAAAGTGGGGAGGACCATACACGGTCACCGTGAGGGATGGGGTCACGTGTATAAACGATCTTTTAACTGGATTCCACCATAGTGGCTGAAAGATCAAATGAGTTTGTCCTGTAACGCGTAAACATTTGAAGTTTCGACCCTCACTAAGGTCATGACTGATGACTGCCTACTGATGAAGAAGAGTCCAAGTGTAGGACGAAACAGCTATTCACAGTAGTTAGTACCCTTCTGGTTTTCAGTACTTCTCTTGCTGGAGTAAGTCCTAGATGTAACTTGAATTCGAGGCAAATGTGTGACATTTCAGTGAATATTTATTGTTGCATCGCAACAATTTTGTTTGGATATTGTATATTGAACACATATTGGTTACAGGATTTCATAATGAGCTGAGATCGGTTAGTGAGCCATTGGAAAACCAGCAGGGTGTACTGGACAGCTGTTTCATCCTAGTGCTTGTGACTCTTCAGCAATACGCACCCGTTGTCAGGGCTCGAACTCAAGACCTTCCGGTTACAAGATCTGATCCGATATATAGCTCGACTGGCACTAGCCAATGTCATCTGTGGCGAGTATATTACTTTGTACCCGACCTGACTGATTATCCTTGATCTTCAAAGACATTATCGATCTCAAATGATGAGTGAGTACACACTCTACATAAATTTGAGATCCATGACATAGAATCAAGTTATTGTGATGCTAAAGTTAGTGAATTTAAGGTTATGATGATAGCAGTTAACTCTGCAACGATTTACAGCATGGTGAATCTAAAGTTACATCTCCAGGGGATTTTTAAAAAGACTGAGTGTTTTGAGCTGATTTAGTTCTTTCTCTCCTTCTCTCTATCTTTGCTTAATCAGAGTACCGGTTACACTGTAGATAAGCTTGACCCCAAATCAGTGAGACAGCCGTCCGGTGCTTATATCACTAAAAAGCACTAATATTTGCCGTTGGTGCTTTCTAACTACTTATTTCAGATTATCAGTAGTATTTGCTATCGTTTAGTTGCCAGTGAGCTGTTTTTATTTTCATTTTATCCCTATTTGAACAATAAAAGTAGCCGAGAAAAACCTGCTTATCATCTATGATGTGTCTGTGTTGTATGCATATAATAAAACCAATTATTTCGAAATTATTTTTTGTAGATACGCAAACAATTCTGATCGGTGAGAAAGAGGAGAGAAATGTGACCCTTGTGAAATCCAAAGAAAATATATTCTGTCTTAAATTTTTAGACCTAAGACATTTGTTATGCGAAGAACCGGGTCCTGCAGGCGAAGAATATCTAGAAGAGGTAAATTTCTACATGTATACATATCTATCTGTCTTATCAGTCTGCATCTATGCACTATCGATAAATCTAGTCAGTGGCACAAGCCACACCCGCCCCCACCCTGTCAAATTGTTTCGAACTGAGCCGCTCCAACCTTCTCTTGGTTCTTCCCACTCTTCTGGTGGTGACAGTGTATTGTTTTTTTCTCGTTATCCTGACCCCATGCATCCAACCGTGTACTTCTTTCCTTGTCAACTTTATTTCATCTCTGACTTCAAAGGTGGTAATGCCTTTCTTCTTTTTTTTCTCTCTGTTCAAATTTTGCAGCGTCCCTATCACTTTTATGCTTTACATTCCTGACTGCTTCTTCTTTCCACTCCATTCTGTTTGGAAACTCGTCATCTTCCATTCTTAGTGAAGAGGCCATGTCTACCGTACATCAACTGGAAAAGTGACTTCTTTGTTGCTTTCTGGAAGGAATCATGATGTCCCAGTAGAATCACTTGAAGCTCTGTCTCACAGTTACGCCGCACTACTATGAAGGGTTAGCTTAATTTTAATGCATAATGGAGTAGGTATCTGAAGCTAATTGAAGACCGTCCTACACTTCGGTGAAGTGGTTGACTCCACTCATTTTGTTCACTGTGAAGTGATTCATGATGATCTTTGACGGTCTGTGGCTGCATTTGCATGAGTTTGTTGTCATCAACAGCACTTGTTGTAATATGCATTCTCACCCCATTGTCTTCATATGGACGGATTCATACACACGGATTTACGACTCCAGAACATGACAGATAAAGGTGAACCATTTTAAAATTCTGGACGATGGCGTTGTTGGTTATTCTTCAAGGTGAACAAATTTTTGGAACAACCAGTTTATTCCAATCGGGACAGCAGGATGGTTGCTATAAAACCAATATTCACTAATCCTACCTCAAGTGTTGTCCATAGTCCCAGTTGCATCGCACAATACCAATCGACGCCCAAAGATGACATCTCCATCATCCTACTACTGCCTTTGTATTGCTTGGCATTTCATCAAACTGTCGCATTTCGAACTCGTCATCTGGTTGTCTGAGTAACATCCCCATTGAGTGATTGATGTTGGTGTTCCCTGTGAGATTAGAGCCCTTCACCTATTAGTTTTTTAATAAGGCGAAAGCGTCTTTCTTTAGACTACGCTCGTTTTGGATTCCACTGCTGGCTTAACTATTGAAACGTCCGTACTAGGAACTGTCATGTCAAGTGAGGCCGAGTGTTTCGGTCTAATAAAAATTGAACAGCGAAATAACCACAATGGACAACTGTCCATTTGATGATGTCAACTGAAGACTGTATGCCTTTCTAAACTTATTAAGAAATATATTTACCCTACACGAAAAGTTAGACAAGAAACGTATCAATCAACTTGATTGACAGAGGGATCTTTTGTGTTGACATACTTAGTGTGGATAGGAGAAATGGTATAATTTTCTAACCTCTGATCTTTCTTGGTCATCCCATAATTTTGTCGACTTGTAAGAAAATGTTCTCTCTGACCTACTCTACATTAAGAAGTTAAGACAATCACGAATTATTGAACCTCTACTTTTACTTTACTTTACTTTGTCAACCCCTCTCTCACCCACTTAGTCTTTTCTGGGCTACTCAAAATGAACTGTGTCATATTTCAAAGGATATTAAAGGTTGTCAAGTAGTGTGCCACTAAGTCAGTCAGCCAGCTCCGTTTCTTCTGTAGTCGGTAGAGATCTGAACTCATGTGGGGAAGTGTTCTAAAACTATGTTGTCTGACAGTCAGCGCTCTTTTTATTCACAGCTCTCCCCCCCTCCCCGTTGAATCTCATCAGGTAGGACAAGAAGTCATTTTCAACTAAGTACAGAGACTCAATGACACCATATTTAGCTCGCATTATATGTAATAGAGATAGTGTCAAGCACAAAACCTACTACTTATTATGTGATTAGGAAATTAATTGGCTCTTTCACCTTCTCGTATTTGTAATCTCTGGCAAGGAATCATTAGTATTATCATCATTATTTAGGGAGTGAAGTGGTTGCATCAGCCATCGCCAACGGCTTGATCGCAGATGAAATCTCAGAATGGATACAGAAGGCTAGCTTGGCATATGCCAGTTTACGCCGTCCCTGGCGTAGACGTGATATCCAGTTGACTGTCGACCAAAGGGCGTGTGTACTGCTCAACAGTCCGCTCCGTCCTCCTTTATGTCTGTTAGTGAGACATTGCCATTGAAAGTGGGAGACATGATCAAAGGTGCCTGCGTTCTACTTCCCATGTTAGGTTGTAGTACAATAAGGTGAGAGATATTGAGATTAGGCTTCGGTTGAGTGCTAGGTAGGTGGGAGGGGAAATAAATTGACGAGGCTGTGAAGTTACACCGATTGAGATGGTTAAGTTATGTGTTACGCATGCCTATCCATCACCTTCCTCGAAAACAGGCAATGTTGGCTGGCATAGGGTGGATCACGTTGAAAAAGAGCCAGTGGTGGTGGCATCAGTCAATGAAATCCATAAAAGTAGGAAGGTGTAGGCTTCATGACTGGTTGGAGTCCTCGGGACGGTAAAAACCAGTGGCTGAGGACAATCGGTGATATGGCTCAAAATCGTTCTCAATGGCTTGTGCAGAGGTATCCACTCCTTGTGACTTATAATACCCAATAAAACTATGTTGTTCTTCTATATTACTACTCCTTTGTCTCACACCTCTGTTTAGTGTCTCTAATGTGCATTTCTCTTACTTTCTTCTCTTGCTTTGTTTGCTACATGGAGTGTGGCGACTTGAACCGCTGCACATCGGTGAAAAGTTCTTTGTTGAAACCAGTCAGTCAGTCATTATTTAGCACTTTTTTTAAAACTTTGTTTTCACCGCTAATACCAAACACAGCTGATATCATCAATCCTGTTTATCATAAGTAGTCCTGTTTTGGAATGAAGCAAATTATTAATAAAATGATATTACTATTAATAATAACAGAATCCTTGTGTTAAATACCAAAAAGAAGGTTAATTTGAAAGTCTTTTGAATACCGTTAAGAACCCTTCTGCTGTAGGATTAAGAGAAGTTGATGCCCACTTGTCTTAAGCTATAAAGCATCCAATTTTCACTTATTGGGTGTGTGTGTGTGCGTGTGTGTGGAGGGGGTCTTTAGTTTGAGAGTTCTGCTTCAGTCTAGCAACTGGATACGTACCTCGTCGTCATCAGCTTCGCACGGAACAACAACAATTGTAGAATAGTTTTAATTACACCTTCACTTAGCCATAGCGGGATACGTTCTCCAGCACGAAAAATCAAGTTCCTAGAGCAACGGCCAATATAACTCACTCCACAAGCGCAGCTGAATTGGTAGATACAATTTGAAGTGGCCAGCTAGTCTAGGTACTTCATCTTTCAGTCGAGGTAACACCATCGGTCGTGTAGAGAATAAGACGTGTAGTTCGCCATCATTAAAAGTTCCTTGAACTGACTTTCTTAATTTCTTCGTAATTAACTCGCTTGGTATATCGCCTTTGAATTGCAGTCGTATATAAAGTGGCTTCTTGTTTACAGATGGTGAGTAGTCCTTTTCCGCCGCTTTCTTTGTCATGTGTTTCTTGATAAATTTGTCAGGATAACCATTTTCGATCAAAGTATCTCATATACAAAGCTTAGTTCATCTTGAATTACTTCTTAAGGGCATATAGGTCTAACTCTGTGGCTAAGGGTCTTCATTAAATTTCTTTTGTACTTGATACGAACGAAGCTGTGAAAATGTGTGTATATTGTCCTGTCCAAGTACTTTTTCTATGTAAATTTCATTTAATCTGCTACCATCTGGTTTTCTTGTAAGTAGGACGGGGATCCAGGAAGGCAGTTATGTTTTGGGATTCCTCTCCTCATGTGAATTTCATGGCCGAATGTACTTCATTGAATTCATTATCACAAAGAATTAAGGTATCATCCGTATATCGGTAATAAAATGAGAACTCTTTGATAAGGTTGTTCAGAGGTCCATTTTCTAAGTTACTTAGAAAGAAATCAGCCAGAATGGGACCCAATGAGGAGCCCATTGTAGAATAGTCTATTAAGATACCTGTTCCGGGTAACTAATAAATGAGTTTCAAACACTCTAACTGTAATTATTGTCAGGCATATGCATATATTTTGTGGTAAAGTGAGTGAATTGACGTTTCCACTTTGTTTAACCTTTTTTCATTCACATCATAAACCGCCATCTGTATTTGTCTTGTTTTCCCTCTTTTTCTTACTTTCTATCTAATAAATAAAGGTGGATGGGTTGACACCGTCAAAAGATAAACGACCTTATCGTTGTTCACTATGTAATGAAAATATAACTGGTGTCGATAATACCGAGATGCATTTGTATAGTGTCAGTCATCAAGAAGTATTCAAGGCAAAAGTGAATCCAAATTGGGAAATTCAAATACCAATCGAATCATCATCATATTTTGATGTTGTATTGGATCTTTGGAGAGTTTGTAAAGATAAGTATAAAAAGGTGAGTCCCCCCACCCCTACCCTTGCTTCTGTCTCATTGATTATGGTGCAACGGCGGCAACAGCAGCGGTAGAATGCCCGCCGACGATGCCACTCCTTTACCTCACTAAGCCCAGTAATAAGACTGGTTAGTAGGGTAGGTCGGGCATGAGGCTAGCAAGCCTCCAGATTGAAGCCCTATGTTCCAGTGGGGAACGTAAATGAATAAAAAACAAGCATTGACTATCCTCTAGAATATTATTGACGACTTGTCTTAATCTCATAGACTTCTGGAAGGTAAGCTGATGGCTGGCTGTCTGGTTGGGTTGCTTGTTAGTTTAAGATACTGGTGTGCTGCCTGGCAGTTTTGTTTATTTTGCATGGAGGATTTCATCATGAGCTGACATCAGTTAGAGAACCACTGGAAAACCTGGGAGTACTGGACAGCTGTTTCGTCCCTGTTTGCGACTCTTCATCAGTACGCACCCACCACAGGGGTTCGAGTCCAAGACCTTCTGGTTACAAGGCAATCTCGTAGGTCATTGATCCACTGAGACCCGATCCAATGGTGCTTGAATTCTAACTTCTGCGAATTCACGACATAGCGCGACCATTTCGCAATGTCTTCTTCGATGAGTTACTGCCTCAGCTTCAACCTGCTGTACCTTACTGGTCACGGCTTCCCACTAGAACCCCAGGTTAACTGCCTGAATAGGGCCAGTCGCTAGTGACCATCAGATCAATTTTCAAGTATTGGTTTTGTAGGGATTATGTTTGATTGCATGGTGGATTTCATCGTGAGCTGACATCAGTTACAGAACCACTGGAAAGCCTGATGAAATCCTTCATGCAATCAAACATAATCCCTATAAAACCAATACTTGAAGTTTTGTTTTCCTCTCGCCTATCCCCGGAGGCACTAGTTTCGCGTTCATACTTTAAGCGATTTTTTGTACTGTCTAAACACTGTTTTTCTCTGACGAGAATGAAATGAATCGCAGGTCTCGGACACCACCTTCGACGAAAAGTTCGACGCCAAACGAGCGAAAGGGCCGTCCGGTGTTTAGACATGACTGACTAGCTAGCTTAACTGGGAAGCACTACTGGTTTGTCTGAGTGTTATACAACTACTTATTTCAGCCCGTCAGTAGTATATAGTTTACTCTCTTGATTTGATTACCACCTAAAGTATCAAGCTCAGCCAAGGAAAGTCCTTGGTGCGAACCCTGGTGGGTGGAGGCACGTACTAATGAAGAGTCTCGGACTCGGACGAAACACCTATCAAGTTACTGCCTAGTTGGTTTTCAACGCTTCTCTAACGGATATCAATCTGTGATCAGAATAATTTTGACTTTTAATGGAAACGGCGGTGGCATTTCACCTCGATACCTGTGTAAATTGTGAATTTGTGTCTAAGACGACAACTTCAGTTATCAACATTAATTGTCCTGTTTGTTTTAGAATCTTCATCTATATTATGCATTTTGAAACTGTCGATTTTGAATGCCAGTGAAATGGCAACACACCACTCCCAGAACATAAACACGACCATTGGTCAACTGGCTTAATTCTGTTTACTTTTTTCCCCATTCAATGTCCACACGTTTTAGGTCAGAGACAATTTTTCCATCATTATTCCTAGTAAGTGGTTCCGTGTTTGACTGAAGGAGGTCTGGCGTCCTTTCTTCTCATTGGAAGGTATTTCCTAGTATTATTAATATTTTTGACAAGGCTGTCTTCTATCATCGACGTTATTCCTAAATGTGTGGTGAATCACATTGGATTGTGCGTCAGGCTGTGGGAAGCAAGAAAACTGGAATACCTTGGACTGACTGATAAGAAGACTCTATAAGATCTAAGTTTCGCGGATCCCTTATGTCTAGTGTCACACAAACTTGGAGACTTCTGGGTGAAAATCAAGAAATTGGCAGGAGAGGCAGGCAGTGAACTTCAAATGTGAACATAGATAAGGTGGAGGTGATGAAGATAATCAACCATCAACAACAAGAAACATCAATCATTATCAGTGGGATAAATTCGGATAAGGTTACTTCCTTCTCTTATCCAGGAAGCGCCGTTTCAACTACAGGTAGACGCCACAGATGAGAATGTCAAAACCAGAGTTCGAAAGGCCAGGTCACTCTGAAGTCAGTTTGGGAATCTTCTGCACTCAACATAAACAAAAAATGCGGATTTTCAACACCAATGTTAAGTCAGTCAGTTCTTCTGTATCCGCCAGAAACTAGGCTACTGCAGACACTTGTGTCAACAGCTGTCTTCCCTGGCTTCATGCTGAAAATCAAATGGCCGGTCAGAAAAAAAAATTATCAACAAGAAACTTTGGGAAGGAACCAACCGGAGAATCTGTCGCTCAACAAAAGAATATCTTCAAAGAAAATAGAGATTGATGAGATACACACACGCTGAGGAGAGACCGTAGAATGACGCCGTGTGTATTGCAGGCCATCACTCGAAAGTGGAAACCAAATTGTAAACGGCGAGTTATGCTTTGGTTGGATGGTGACACGGAGATGATCGTTTAATGGAAAGGAGATGAGAGATTATGGGCAGTGAGTGGTGTAGGGTTGGCTGAAAAAGGACCTCACAGAATTCAGATTTTCCGCTCAAAACCCGAGGGAACAATAATAATATTATTACTACGTTTATTATTATTACTATTATTACTATCATAATTATTGTTCTTTGTTACATACAGGAACTGAGAAACATAGAAAAATTCAAGGAAACCTCTTCATGTATATGTGGATATGAAATTCAACGTTTTGTTGATTATAGAAATCATTTCCCTAAAGCATTCGCACAGGGGACATTACCACCAGTGGACTCAGAAGACTATCCTGTAGCTGAAGATAAACGCACAGTATTGAATTATAGAATTACTTACCGTGAATGTGTTGTAAGTTGTTTTTTTCAAAATTCCTCACATAACAAAATTTCATGCTAATTACTGATGTGTGTGTGCGATCATCATTGAATAGTATTGTAACAACAGAAGACAAGGGCCAGGCAACAGATCGGTTATTAAGGAAAATCAACACAGATTTATAGATTTTAATGTACATTATTGTAGATTATTGTTAGTAGAAAATACAGTCTTTTGATTGGTTGTTTCTCACTGAACGTTAGTTAATCTTTCATCTCTTTGTGGCTGTTTCTTCAAGGTCAGATCATCTATCTATCTGATAACTGTATCCGCGTACGCAAACAAAGTCTACTGTGATTGGTTGTTGAGTCAGTCAGTCTTTGTTCATATTTTTCTCATGACCAATATTTGAGGGTGTAAACATTGACGTATATAACCACCATCTACCAATTTGGTTAGCAGTCAGCTCTCACCACAATATGAATGAGACATATTCACATATATACAGTGTTGTCACTTGCAGTTAAGTTTTTCTGATCATTCATTATATAATGAACCCCGGGCTGCATAGAGTAGTAAGGTGGTGTGGTTTATGGATGGCTGAACTTCGTAATTGATATGAATCACAAGATTAATATTAAAACAGCTTTCAACATGGCCTATGTGAGAATTTATCAAAATAAATTTTACCCACAATAGAATTTTGCTCTCTCGCTCTCTCATTTGATTACGTAATGTTTGGCTTGAACCCCTCCCCCCTACTTGACACACTATAACATCTCTTCTCTCTTGTTTCTATGGTTTGACTTGAACTGACTAAATTGTTACTCAATTCATTAATTATTCATCATCTTATTCATCTCCTTGACCCTGTCTTCCCCCCCCCGCCTTCAGTAGTGATTTGAGTTGAACTCACCGCATGGTTACTCACCACCTTGTTCACCTCTTGTCTTTATTACGTAACTCCTTCACTATTGTATGCAAACGCTTACTTTTGTTCAGACTTGAACTCTCTGCGTATGCACTATATAAGTGTAATTTTCTGAGCATTATTTATCAATTCCGTCTATTGATTGGACCGAAGTGCTCGGTTTCAGGTTGACATGTCAGCTTCTTGTGCAGATGCCTTGGTGGGAACATCATCACTCACTGAAAAATGCAGATACATCCAGATGACGAGTCCCAAATAGGACGAAATGCACACCCTGGATTCCACTGCTAGTCACCATCCACCAATTAAATACATTACTTATTAAGTCTGGAGCCTTCTGTCGACTGACATCATATAACATTCGCAGGGATGTTAAAATTGTATCTTTAGGCTGTACACAGTTGATGAGGAGCCGAAGAAATAAGCAATATAATGGTACCATCTTTTTGATTATAGCTTGATTCTACATCGTATTTTTGGTGCAAGTATGGAATTTTCAGCATGTGATATTGGTAGTGCAAATTTTGCAGACCGGTCATTTAATATCAGGTGTGCATGCGTCGCCAGGGGATCGAACCCCAGACCATATGCATGGTCGCCGAGAGTTCTAACCGCTGTGCCACTGACGCACAAACCAACGTTGTTCTTGCCTTATTCAAATTTATAAAGGGGAATAAATATACGAATATACCCTATGTTGTAAGCGCCCCTACAACTCGTGGATACCGATTCTCTCGTTCACATCTGCCTTTATCCTCATCCTCTTTATCTGCTTAATATTGGGGGTGGAGGTGGTATGAATGAGAATAAGGGTCAACTAATCGACTAATTTTAAGTTCTATTTTACACCGACTCCATTTGAAAACATCCGAGTGTGGTAGTTGAAGAAAAAGGTCCAGTGCTTCTTAAATTTTCCGTATAAGGAGGAGCGTAGAGGAATGCTCAAATTGAATTTCACCTCCAGACACATACAACCTTGACAGTATTGAGGTGAATCGATAAGCTGTGACCTCATCATTTTAAAATATTGTGAAGAATAATGTGTTCATAGTGAAAGTAGTAGTACCCGTGTAAAGACGGAAGACAAGGGTCAGGCAATGGATCGGGTATCATTATTATTCGTTATTATTTGCAAAGAAATAGCGTCTTCTGATTGGTTGTTTTCTTGATGGAGGCTATTCTTTCATCTCTTTGTGGCCATTCCTTTGACAGTCAGACCATATATCTGCAAATCTTATTTGCACACGCTAGGTCTTCTGTGATTGGTTATTGAGTTCCTCAAGATTAGGCTTTGTTATTGTCTTTTCTCTCATGACCCCGATTCGGGACGTAAACATTGACGTAAATGGGTGTCTACAATTTCGGCTAGCGGACAGCTATCACCACACCTGTACCCAAACTCTACTGTTTGTGGTTACACAGCGTTAAAAGATTCTGAGCTTATAAAAATTTGCATAATCAGAAGTTAATAATGGATCCTTGGGTGTTCACTTCGTCCTATTTTGGAACTCATCAGCGGTTGGAATGCGTAGTTGCTTTCCCAGCACAAGTGATGGTGTCAGCACCACCAACCACCACTGCCGAAAACTTCAGAAGGTCAACAGGTGTGCCCTCACTAGCGCACAAAAGCAATCTTTTGTTCAATGCCTATGATCTGAAGTCTTTTCGTCTCCCCCTCCCCACCCACCTTGTTTGATAATCAGCTGATCGAAATAGATCTGCCCGCATTTTCTGAATGTTTCGTTCTCCTTGTTTTTTTTGTTCTGCCACCTAGAATTTGATCAAATTATTCAGTCTACCGCATGATGTCGTTGTAACGAAAAGAACAAAAGCAATGGAATTGGTTGGAGATATAACTGACCAAACTCCTGCTGCTGCTGCTGACACTGCAACCACCGAAACTACTACTGACGCTTCTGATGCTGTTGCTCCTGCTGATGATACCACTACAACAACAACTACTACTACTTCTTCTGTGAAGACAGATGAGTCAGTTAAGGAGGAGGAGGAGCAGGCAGTCAGTGCGATGAAACAGGAGACATCTAATTAGTTTATTAGTTTGTTTCTGTTTTTTAAACCCCTTTAATGTGTTTATGACTGACTGTAAATTATTGTTATTATTATTATTGTTATTACTGTTATTAATAAAAGACATTTTTAACTATCAGTGCATTTATATCTGTTGTGTTCATCAGTTTTTGTAATTGTTGTTTCTCTCTCTCTCTTCTATTGCACCTACCTATCTACCCATCAGTTACTAAAAATATAACCACTTTTTAGTTTAATAATTAATAACCATAATGATATTAATAATGATTGTTTCATTAAAAATCAATAAATATATAATTAATTGTCAGTCTTGATCAATACTGTCTTTTTTACTGACTTGTTGTATCTTCTTTTGCTCTCTCCCCTTAGATTCTTGTGTGTTGCACAACACTTTCAACCTCCCTAGATAGATAGGGTGAGTAAAAGGGAATTATCAACCACCCACGCACTCAGTGTTCATTTAGATTAAGTCTACCCCCCATCCCTCCTAGGAAAATACGGGTATGAAGGAAGAAGAAACCAATTTCTCTCGTGCTGGCAGTCTGGAATAATAACTGTCCACCTGGACATCGTTGGTGAATTACGCCTCTCCCCAATGTCCACTTGCGCTCACCTACACGCGTGAATCGCCTTACTTGTTAACCAGGGGCTTATCTAATGACGCATACCACAGCAGGTATCATTTGTCGAGGACTAGATTGGTTGTACAGTGTCTGGAGACCATGGACAGCAGTTCGAACAGATAGTCTTGTGAAGAGGCTTTCGAAGCTACTAGGATGTGAACGCATTGGAACCACGGCATGTCAGCTATCCACTTCTCTTATGGTAGTTAACGATTCTAAATGGACGGATTTCCTCCATTTATGCCTCCTGAACGTCCTCTCCGCCCTCAACGTGGGCACCTCGAGTAGGCCGGTCTACGTGATCACAGTTCGCTTACCCCAGCGAACTCTTTGGTCTGTATGAAAATTCCTCTCATAGAATAAGGATCAATAAGGGAAAACAAACGGAGGTCTTAGCAGTTGTCTGCATTAGGAGAGAAGGGTTGCATCTAAACGTGAAGTTAACATTCGCCAAGGTTGTGAGTAGTCTTTCTCATAGACGCCTTCTGATGTCCAAAACTGCGTGTGTCCTAACAACCTACTAGGAGGAGGAGGAGGATACTTTGCAGTGTGCCCTCCACGTTTATTTTCCTTCACGTACCCCAGTGGAACATAGGGCTTCAAGTAAATGGCTTGAAGTTTCTGTAGCAGTGTTTATTTTACAGGATGGGGTTGCTAGCCTCATGCACAACCTTTCCTCTTCACCAGCATTATTTCTGGCTTAGCGGGATAAAGGAGTACGTCGGCCGGGGATCGAACCCCGGACCATGTGCATGGCCCTCCACGTCACTAAAGTTAATGTGGAGCTGAAATTGATAGAGAAACCGAATCAACTCGATGTTAACCCAGAAAGTATCTGACTCGCCTACATATGCTGTATATGTTTTAAGTTTTGGTTTCATGGGCACGCATCCGACCGGGCTCGGACACCAGTTTTCACTGTTTCCTTGTGTCGTTAACATACGCAGACCCTATCAGTTGCCTCTGCTAACCCGATTAAGCGATGTGCTGTCAAAGGGTACCAGAATACATTTCACACTCCGTGAAAACTTTTGCAATCACTGTTGTGCAGGAAAAGTTTCGTCATTTATGAAATCAGAAAGATAGTGTCTCATCTGAAGAAGCACTGGTGTGGGCTACGCGCTGCAAGTCTCTGAAGACTTATTGAACCAATTTTTCAATCAGCAGGTGCAACTCTCTTGATTAGGATCACTTTCATACGGTAGTTTAGGGCAAAATAAAAAAAAGTTAAGGTTATTTGGGGAAGAGACGTTAGGAATAATCTGGTTAGTGTGGCTCAACTACGGACTCAGAGTTTGTGCACATTAACATCACATAGAATGGGAGTAAAGCAGAGTTCATACCTGTTTGGATGCATACCCCCAAAAACAAAACTAAGTCACCTAAAGCATCCGTTGGCGGGTTAGACGTTTTTTAGTTTACATCAAGTTGATTCGGTTTCATTCTAGTGAATTTATCCCCAGGGTGATTTTAGTGCCGTGGAAGTAGCACTACAACTCTACCTCGAAATAACAACCCTGATTGTTATAATAATGAGGCTTTATCTCAGACAATATGTGAATATATGGTAAAAAAAAGACTTTTTCCTTCATAGAGGGTTTACGTGTAAAGTAATAATCTGTTATATATCTTCATTTCTTTGAGGAATAGCACAGTGTTTACTTTGGAGCAAGCTACATCAGTGCGCAATTTCATATATAGGTAATCTGATATAACTGGGTGATTAATACAATGATAAATCCAAGTGAAAATAAGAATTTTCATGGAAAGCATTTTCGGTAGCCTGGTGATTCAAACAGGCCACGTATTATTCTGCTGAACCGGAACTTTGGCCGCTGAGCCAGCTGGCTCTATAGTGTGGCTCTTTATAACCTGATGGGGAGTCCTCTTCTAGTGTCGCCTCTACTAGTGAGGAAGGAATGTAGTGATCACTGCTTTTTTGAGTGTATTTGAAATAGTTTCAAATAGACCAAGTGCATAGTGCGTAACTGTAGTTGTAGGTATTGCCTTAATTTATGTTCAGTAGGATGCGTCTTTTGTGGCTAAACGTCTGCCCGATTTCAGAAGCATCGTTCACCATAATTATAGTAGTTTTCCGATCTAGTTTATTGAGTCCGGAATAGCTCATAATGGTGGGGACATATTCCTTCTGTGAAGGCAGCATTTTGGTCAGTAAGTCACTTTATCTAGGGATATGACAGGAAGCATCCTATTAGTGGGAATTTATTTGTTAACCTAACCATCTTTTGTTTCTGCGCCAACCACTTTAGAAATTGTACTCTACAGACAAACAAACGATTCCTTTTAACAAAAAGTGAGTGTAATTTGTACTGACAGGAAGAGATATTATGTGCAATCTTAAAAGTTTGCTTGAAACTGTATTCACCTTCTCCATAAAGTTTTATCAATCGAAAGAATTTATTATTAAGATTATTTTTGCAACCATGGTGTTGTAGTGTACATGGAACCTTCGAAATTTGTTTGAACGGACTCACCTGACCTTTAGCACTACTTCCTCTTTCGATTCGTGAAATTCTTGTACGATCTTGGTTCGCTCTCTCGTTGTGCTTTCATCCAGCGCACTCTCCGAGCCTACCAGAGTCGACTACAGATAAGTGTGTAACCTCTTATTTCTTATCAAATTCTATATCTCTTTTGTGTAAATACATTTCTGTTCCAGTCACACTTGCCATCTCAAGTCTTTTAACCTTGATTCCGTTCGTTAGTACTTGCACGTTAGGCAGAGTACGATTAAGGTCATAAACGGTGAAGAAGTTCTGTAAGAGTGGTTATTTTAGGTCTAAGTTAAGCCAAGCCTAACTCTTACAGTGTCGTTCGACTAATTCAATCTCCTTCAACTATGACCCGCTAGGTATGCATCATCTTGAATGAATCTAGATATCGGATCCCTCATTAATATGACATTTGTCACGAATCGCATTTCACCTAACTTCAGAAGACATTTGGATGATCAAAAACCATGCAGATTGTTTATTTTAATAGCCATTCTTCTGAATTATTTTGTGCAAACTTTGGATAGTGTATGTGTGTGTGTGGGGGGCTGGTTCAAGGCAGTTCCAAGACGGCACAGAAGAATACACAAACCTTCCGAGTAAGGTTTCTGATCGAAAATGGATACCTACCTCTTTTCATAAATATAAACTTCAAGTTATCAGTATTTCTAATCACTCTGTTGCATTTCGAGTGAAACGTACATCTATCTCCATTTCCATCATGAGCTGACATTAGTTAGAGAACCATTGGAAAACCAACAGGGAGTACTGGACAGCTGTTTCATCCTAGTTTGGGACTCTTCATCAGTACGCACCCACCGGGATTCGAACCTAGGACTTTCTGGTTATGAATCCCGGTGAGTGCGTACCGATGAAGAGTCCCAAACTAGGACGAAACAGCTGTCCAGTACTCCCAGGTTTTACAATGGTTCTCTAACTAATGTCAGTTCATGATGAAAATCCTGTAACCAATCAAATCCCTACAAACCAACACTTGAATATCTCCATTTCACCTAGTTGTCTGGATTCCTCTCTTTTTTCCCCATCACACGATCTCTTCTATGTCATTGTCTCGCTCACACCAAACTTTTTGTTTCTCATTTGGATTCCCTTCAATGGGGTCATTTTGGTGAGTGATATCACTCCGTGGGTTCCGATTATTATACAGTAGTACATCCACGGTTTTATGTTCTACGATGTGCCAACAGTGTACACAGACAAAGTCTAACAACTTCGTGAAAACTTGGGAAGATGTATTGTGAACGAAGTGAAATTTCGAAAGGAGCAAGGCAAACGGAAAAGTGTGTAACCGCGTAAAAAATACATATGTTACAAACGAAAAGCTATGTTCAAGAATACAACGGCAAGCGTATGTAAAATTAGATTCTGTGAGCGTATAACATTCATACATGAATTAGTTTTATAAACGTACAGTAAGAGTTAGTATAGGGCTGATACAACTCAACACTATTCTCATCACAAGTTCCTTTTATCCCCATTACCTTCAGCAAATTTCTTGATTGAGCAATAGCTTGTTGATTTCTTCAATACTATTATTATTTATTATTCCCTTGAGTTCCGAGTGGAACGTGGGACTTCAGCAACACATCTACACTCTGTTCTATCTTCTGCTGTCCTCTTCAGCTGGCTAGCTCCACGACTGACTATAATCTCTCATCACCTCCTCCTCGCCACACAGTCTTCTCCATGTCACCCTTTCACCGACATCCCACTCATCGCTTTCGATTTGGATTCCACTCGAGGGCCTGTCGTGCAATATCATTCGATGGCCTCTTCAGTTGAGTGTATGCCCAATCCACCTCCATTTTTCTCTATATATTTATTGAGCATTCGACTCTTGGTTGGTTGGTTTGCTCCCAGCCGGAGCTTCTTGTTGCTATATTTTACTGGCTGGCCATTTGTCCTTCAATAGTGGGCTACCGAAGGCAGCGGTTGGTAAAAGACTGTAACTTGTTGGAAATCCTTTTCGTGACACACCAAGTTTTTGACCTCGCCTGGTTTACTAGCTTGCTAGTTTTCTAGCCGGTCTCAAGCTCGGGTAAAGAGGGAGGATTGGCATGAGGCTAGCGACCCTACACCACAAGACCAATCAAACTGCTACATAAACTTCAACGCACATGGAAAATATTAAAAATACAAAAAAACACATAAAAAGCAGACTTATTCTTCGCTGGAATTGGAGAGGAAAAATGACACAGCGGGATGGCGAAATCCTTCGGGAAGCCCATCAACCGATGTGTCTTCCTAGACTATACATCTGCTTTTGACTCGGTCCCTAGGGACATCTTATTCAATACATTTGCTGCAAGTCAAACAGAATGTTCGGCTGTTAACTGGTTACATTTCTATTTCTCAGAAAGAAAGCAGTACACTGTGTATAAAGGGAAGTCTTCCACTTCATTGCCTACTGAAGCTGGTGTCCCTCCAGGCGCTGTCCTTTCTTCTTTTCTTTTTTCTTTCTTCTTACATGACTTGCCTCACTCTGATGAAATAAACTTTGTGAAGTACGCTGATGATTTAACTGTTTCAGTGGCTAGATTGTATCGAAATAAATAGCTTCCTGTCGGAAGTCAGTAAATGGTCTGAGTCTAACGGTCTTAAACTGAATCCTTCTAAATGTTAAACTGTTAATTTCAGCTTAAGATGTAAAAGAAAGTTAAAAGAAGCCGTCGATTCTCATGCCAGTTGTAAGATTGACGACAATGATATAGGAATTAGATCAGAAATTAAGTATCTTGGACTTGTTCTCTCTTCTGATCTCTCCTGGTTTTCCCATGTCTTAGTGACCTCCAGTAAAATATTCCGCCTGACATTTTACATTAAGAAGTTAAAGCACTCGGGTATAAGTCAACCCCTCCTCTTACAGTTCATAAACTCTTGCATCCTACCCATTCTTCTTTATTGTTCACCCTTATTCTTTCCTGGTTTGCTTAAAAAGGACTATGTCACAATTCGTAGAATGCTGAAGACTGTCAGTAGGATGAGTGGTGTCCCAGTGGACCACATAATTAACGTCTTTGTCTATAGGCACTTGACTTCGTGCAGTAAATTTGCTAAAGGGATTTTGTCTGACTTGGAGCATCCACTTCACCCTCAGCTTTCACCTTGCATCTCCTCAGGTAGAACGAGAAGTAACTTCAGAAAACTGTATGCTCGCACGTCTAAGTATAAAAATTCTATGATACCATACTTGGCACGTATTTTATGTGATGAAAATAGCGTCAGGCAAGAATTGACTAACCTTTTTTCATCTAGTAAATAAACAATCTCCTCCATCCATCCATCTTTATATACCTTCAAGTTTTACTTTTATTATTTCTATTATATTTATGGTCCTGTTGCTTCTTTGTTTTTACTTTCATAACTGCAAACACCAACTTATCTCTATGACTGCTGTAATCTTTGTTTTTTCCCTCACCATATCATGTAAAGAGAACATTATATTCAATATTTTTAATCATGCAAGGATTTGTATACCGCATCGACAATACTGTGTGAAACAAGCCCACGGCAATTTCCACTTGTATTATTATTATTACCTTAGCTGTTATCATTACTATTATTTCCATTTTATATGCTGCATGTTTTTGACATTACCCCTATTGTAAATGTGGAAAATTTTCTGTGTGACTAATTTTTATTTATAATTTGAGGAAATTAGATGCAATATTGTGGTTAATGCTGAAAATTCCATTCTGTATCACAAGTACTGTTTTTGGAATAAAGTAAATCATTATTATTATTCTCTCGATAAATGTAAGAATAAGAAGGAGAGCGTGGCATCTCCGTACAATGTACTAGGATAGGAAGGCTGCTCAAGAGATGAGAAGATATGGTATAGAAGTGCTGAAAATCTGCGAGAGCAGATGAACTGACAGGTTATCTTGTCACTAATCCTTTTCTGGTTAATCATCTAATCTTCAGTGCGGAACAAAAGAGACAGTTTTGTACGATTATATAATTAAACCGAAAATCTGGATAGGTACGCTACGCTGATGATACATTTGTAATAATTAAGAGAAGTGATTTAGAATATACTCATAAATTAATAGACAACATATTTGAAGACATCAAATTCACCACGAGAGAAGAAGAATTAGTTAACAAAATCTCATTTTTAGATGTCTTAATCAGGAGAACCAATACAGGAAATTTTAAAACACAAGTATATAGAAAATCAACGCACGCACACAGATCAGATACTCAACTATACTAGCAATAATCCAGTTACTCACAAACGAAACTGTGTACAGACATTGTTTGAAAGAGTTCAGACACATTGCAGCACTCCAGAGCTGAAAAGAATGGAAGAAAAATACCTACAAACGGTCTTCAAAAAGAATAGTTATCCACAAAATTTCATCAAAAAGTGTTTAAAGTCGAATCAAAACACCAACAAAGAACCATCATCAAAGACCACAAGAAAATTCATCCTACCATACATGAAAAATATCTCTGAAATAACAGCTAGAATATTAAGACTGTTTGAAATATATATAGCACACAAGCCAGTCAAATCAGTTTATTCGATATTGTGCGAACCGAAAGATCCAACAGAAAAAGGAGATAAAATTAATACCATTTACAAAATAAATTTTATGGACTGCAACAGGCAATACATTGGCTAAAGTCGACGTCCCCTGTGAATCAGAATCCAGAAACACAAATCAACCGTGAAAAGACATGATATGTATTCTTTAGTATCAATGTATATATACAATTATGGACATCAATTTGATTGGGACAATGTGGAAATCTTAGACAGAGGTAACATCAAAAGTGCAGTCAGGAATTCCTAGAAGCCTGGTACTCAAACGAATGTGCAATTAACAAACACGTTAATATACACGAAATATGCCAACTAATAATAAAAAGTAAATCAGGTGACCAGAAAGTTTAAAATCCAAGTCAATAGAAAATGGTCAATACACATATGCAAAGATAGTTACCAGGAGACGCAGTTCTATCTATCGCTCATGAAGAGATTTAAATCATTTCACCTTATGCTAAATATTGTGCTGAAAGGGGATGTTGTCCAGCAGGGGGACGACTAAAGCTCCGCAACTAAACCAACCAGCTCAGAGAACACTATAAACTGCGATGATATAACTGTTTCAGATTCAACCAATGAAGACAGTCTCTTTTCTCCGGATCACCTAATTTCCTACTTCTAAATTCAGTTCACGCTAACTTTTCAGAAAGCGAATCCATTTAATTCCTTCTCTCATTTGAATTTTTCTATCACCTAATCACTTTTGAATATATCAGACCTACAAATGTCAACTCAAAATGTTTTTCCACTCTAAACTATAGCCAGCTGAGAAGGCATTGGAAACATCTTATGCTGAACAGCTGTCGCATTTATTGATTATTATGTTTTTATAAACAATGCAATGTCAACAAATATGACAGGATGAAACACATCCAACTGTATCTTTTAGCTACCTACCTATTCTTAACCTGAGTAATCGAAGTTTATAGTTTCAATATACACTTCTAAACAGAATTTAATTCATAAGAGGAAGGAGATATTATTTAATAGTAGTAATCATATTGGATTCCGAGTAGAACACTGGACTTCAACAGTATATCACCATTTTGTCTTCTACACATGCAGTAAACCTCCAGCTGTTTCCACGATTGCCTGTAAGCTTATCCATGTCACGTTAGGACACATGCGTAACTCACTGTTGTCTACTTGGGTTTTACTTGAGGGCCAGCCCAGCAAGTGTTATTGTTCGACAATCTCCTCAGACTGTGTCCGATTCATCTCTATCTCCTACGGTATATACCCTTGTTGAGCAGTAGCTCCTTAGTTGGTATAGAGGACTGCGGAGGACACGAAGAAATGGAGATTTCCAGTTGAGGCCTTATGTTTCACACAGAACTCAAGAGAACAATAATAATAATAACAGTTCACCCTGGTAATCTCCAGACTGTTACTTTTAACTCTGGAAATCTGTTGATAAATCTTTTCCCAGATATTCGGTGTCTTCAGGCATTTTTTCAGTGATCGGTAATTCCTACTCCATTTAGTCAGTCACGAATGACTGAGCGGTGGAGGATGTCAGCATCGTAACCTGAAGTTTCTAGGTTCGTTCCCATTTGGAGCCATGGATGAGCACCAATGAAGAATCGCAAACAGCTCCCGAGACGTCAACCTCCAGTTCATCACTGAAACATGTTATTCTTAGCTAATCAAACAGCAATTGTATTAAAGTTTGAGTAACTTTCATTTCACAGGGTTTTCGATGGATGGTTGGATCATTGACAAGTCAAGAACGCCAAATTGATGAGGATTAATATCTGTGTAAAACTTGGGCACTGTGGTAGTAAGTAATTCTATATTAGTTTGTTTATTAGATATATCACACAGTGAGTGAAACAGTATTATTTACTGGATGACAAGGTTTCGAACTAAATTTATTGTTCATAATCATACCAATTGTGATCACACGACTTTGAAACTTGAGTTTAATAGTTTTCTTTGTTCTCCCCTATTCGTCGTCGTAGGGGTAGTAGAATTTTCCAGATAACTGGGACAGGTGTAGAATCATTCCTATAACATGTATTTTCCTCAATTGATTCGATAAACAAAGCTTCTGTTATCAATCTCTCCCTCCACCCTGCTGTTACATTAGATTTTAAAACTGTCATCCTATCCCATCCTATTGTATGGTTGTGTGTGACTGCATGTATCGAGTGCTATAGCTGAACTATTCCCTAGATTTCTTATCTTATTTGGGTCAACCAATCTAGATTTTGCTAGGAATTTATGCTCGGCAAGTATGACTGCCTCTGTTCTACTAGTTTGACCTACGTATTTGACCTGACAATCATCGCAGGATTATGATGATCAGGATAATATCATATCATCGTTTTATTTCAGTTAGATCTTATCAACTGCATACAATTGAAATAGGTTTCAGAGCCAGTGTGCGAGATATTCATATTGTCAAGAGCTATTTTGTAGGGATTTGATTGGTTGCAAGATTTCATCATGAGGTGACATCAACTGGAGAAACATTGGAAAATCAGCTGTTTCGTCCTAGTTTGGGACTCTCAACAGTACACACCTACCGCTGGGTATTCGAAATCAGGACCTTCCGGTTACAAGGCCAGCCAGCTCGTAGACCATTAAGCCAATGGGACGAATTCCAACTTCTACTAATTCAAAACAAAGTGTGACCACTAGAAAATGTTATCCGCGAGTATTTTTCATCATACCCGATTTGCTATACCCTACTGGTCATGAATTCTCACTCCTGAAGTGTCCCAAACTGGGACGAAACAGTTGTCCATTACTTCCAGCCGGTTTTCCAATGGTTCTCTAACCGATGTCAGCCCATAATGAAATCCTGTAACCAAATCAACCAAATCCGTAGAAACCAATACTTGAGGAACTGAATTAAAAATAAATTTAATAACGGACACTCATTGCACAGGATGTGTTGGCTTTCATGGCCCAATTCGTCTGGTGGATAATGCTTCCACCTGTTTGAAACTTTGGGTGCCTTAGATTCTAGCCTCAGTGTAGGGAATGCCATTACTCACAATGGCTGACGAGTCACAGATAGGACGAAATGCGCATGCTGTTTTCCACCACTGCTAGTCACCAAACAGCCAGCCAGATAGATAGAAAGAAGGATAATATCACAAAAATTATACCCTCTTTTTTATTGTCTAGGTACGGAATAAATCAATACACTTTCAAAACTTGACAAGTTATTTCCTTCTATCTACAGTGAAACAAACACAATAAATTTGCTTTTCATTTCTAAATTTTATCCTCACACACACACACACACACAATTCTTGAAATATGTATGTCAGAGAGAGAGAAAACATTGGAAGAATCGCCATTTTTTCTTTCATGGACTTTCGTTTATTACTGTGCTGTATTGTTTGCTTGTTGATGACGAGTGTTCACTGGGTTTTCGTTGATTATTTTCCAGAGAAATTACTGTCTCAACATACAAACACACACACACACAAACACAGACACACTAACAGACAGACGGACAGACAGATAGATAACAAGTACACGTTTGTTGAGAGTAAGGAAGGCAACAGAAGTCACAAGGGAAAGATTATCTCCAAATGTCTAATTATTGTTGAATCATGCATAATAATAATAATAATAATAATAATAATGAATGCTTACTAGTATTAGTATTATTATCGTTATTTTCCCTCACCTGTTTCATAGTTACACATATTCTGCCACATTCCAATTGTTATCCTCCCTATTCACTGGATGCTGTTATCATTGATGTAATAATCTCTTTAGCCCTTAATCTCTATTTCCTCTGTCTGTATACAATGAAGTGTATATTTGCATTATGCATGGATTTATATGCACATTTCCGATTGTGAGTACAATGTTGTCTGATGTGAACAATATGAAAATTAAGAAAAGTAGAAATTCTGTCTCATACTGTCTCATACTACTGATTGATCGATTTGAGTAGTTTAAAAATATCCATTAAAAAAAGCAGAGGTAAGCTTGCCAATCAAATCGAAGTTGCTCGTTTCTCAAATCTGGCGCCAAGTTCATCACTAATTAAGGCTAAATCATTTTTTAAACTATCTGAATTCAGGTTGTATGTTTTACTTTCTTGATTGCAATGTATGATGATATCAACCCATTGATATATTGTGATCAGAAAATGGCTGATTATCAAAAGTTGATGATCAATTCACCATTACAATAAATTAGCCCAGTGGTCATGTGAAATTAGTTCAGCCTTTACGTAAACACTTTGGAACACATATAGTCTCAGACTCATTGTACTTTAAAAAACAAAATAATTAAGCAAAGGATATCCTCTTCGATAATTTCCTCCTCTTCTGGCTTTACAGTTATATATGCATGTTTATATACATGGGATATTCTAGATTAGTAGTCAATAACAACATTAGTGTTTTTTGAATAATGTCGACTTGTTAAGTAAGACGAATGGAATTAGAGTTCATTAACGATGCATAAATAATAATAATAATAATAAGGAAAATAAAAATGTAATAGCAAATAGAATATCAACTAAAATTCGGGAAATTTCCACAAAAATTCAGGATCATTCAAACCTAAATGGCCAAGGTAAGGACAATGTCTGAATCGCTTTCTTCTTTTGGACGCACAAATTAGGCTTCTTATTGTGGATGCCAACAGCCAGCCTCAGCAATATTTAGTAATCGAACTCTTAAGGCGAAATTAAGATTTGTTGGTGTGCGGTAAATGACTTTGAAAGCTGCCTCATTGACATCAGTCTTGTGTTCTGTATCCACAAGATGAGATAGAATAGTGCTACAAATAGATTTTGTTTATCCTGTAACAAACACGCAATACAATTAGGCGTGTTTCTTGTCTGATTTCCGAACACCACCCTGCGTGTTTAAGTGAAGGGCAAACAAAATCTATTTGTAGCGCTATTCTATCTCATCTTGTGGATACAGAACACAAGAGTGATTCAACGAGGCGGCTTTCAAAGTCATTTACCGCACACCAACAAATCTTAATTTCGCCTTAAGAGTTCGATTACTAAATATTGCTGAGGCTGTGGGGATCCACATTAACAAGCCTAATTTGTGCGTCCAAAAGAAGCAAGTTCAGACATTGTCCTTACCTTGGCCATCTAGGTTCGAATGATCCTCAATTTTTGTATAAATTTCCCTAATTTTAGTTGATATTCTGTTTGCTATTATATCTTTATTATTATTTAAGCATCGTTAATGAATTGTAATTCCATTGCGATCTTACTTAACAAATCAATATTATTTTTAAAAATAGCACTAGTATTGCTATTGACTACTATTCTAGAATATTCTGTGTATATAAACATACATTTATAATTGTAGAGCCAGAAGAGGAATTTATCGAAAAGAATATTCTTTGCTCAATTATTTTGTGTTTTCTAAAATACTTTGAACATATGTTTACAGTAACTTCAAGTTATTGATAGGAAATACAAGCAACATAATTCCACATAATGATTTAGTTTAGATAAAACAATATGGAGACGTAATTTGTCTGAATCGTGTAATGTTGTATTTGTACAACACATTTTGAACAATCTGATCACACACGGACTTGTCATAGGAATGTGTATATATGAAATTAATAAAGAGGTAAGAGGTGAGAAAATAGACTACTTAGGTCAAGCTAAAAGGACATATTCAAGGTCAAAATAGCAGTGAAGACCACTAAACCAAACCAATTTGAATGTACGTGTGGATACACATTCATAGGGAGGACTCATCGATCTCTGCAAGTAAGCGCTTCCGAGCATATTCCTAAATGGCTCCAGAAACAAATGGAATCTTCAGAACCTATTAACGGTGAGAACAGGAGACCTAGTTCTTCTATTGCGAAACATATTATAGAGACAGGACATAAAATTGATGTTAACACATCTTTTAAACCTATCTGTAAGACGTGTTTGGGAGATGGCGTATCCTAAAGTTTGTGGAAGCCCTAGCTGGCAATTAGAAAGTTTAGGCCACCTTTATGCGTTCAAAAACAATTCGTCATCACATTAAACCTTCCTTGGTAAATTTTATTTTGATACCATAGCAGATGTACTATTACCTCTGCTCTTTGGTTTAGTGGTCTTCATTGGAATTTTGGCCTTGAGTATGTCCTTTTAGCTTGACCTAAGTCTATTTTCTCACCTCTTACCTCTATCAATTTTATATATGTTCCTATGAAAAGTCCGTGTGTGATCAGATTGTTCGAAATGTGTTGTACAAATACAACATTACACGATTCAGACAAATTACGTCTTCTTATTGCTTTATCTATATTCATAAAGGGAACTAATTGTTTAAAATGATTTAACTGTTAATAGAGTAACTTTTTCTATAGTATTTAGACAAGGCAGGGGGTAGAGTTTAGATCTCGCTTGAAAACAATGATGGGATAGAGACAAAATAAAAGTTGGAACAACAGAATAAATTTATACATATTCTGCTGGAGAGTTCAGGAGGGTAGCGAGGAGTAGTAGAGAAAACTTTAGAAGATAGACAAAACAATTAGGTAGATTTGAAAACTTAATAGTGAGTGATAATCACAGTGAAAATTAAAGCGAATATTCTGTAGCAGAGGAAAACGCAAAAGCAAACGAACAAAATAATTATGGTTAGCAGGGTAGTGAGAAAATTAGTCACGCTATCTGTCTGTATATAGAGGTCGGATCAAAGTTTTTTGATAGCGGTGGCTTCTGAGAACCAAAATAACTGTGCTTTTCTTTCTGTATTGATTATTTTAAAGAAAGGCTGACTAATTTTCACTGTCTGTCCTGTGTCAGTTAGATGTGTCTAGCAGTTGCACTTGAGAACACTTTGCTGCTTTTCGGATGCAGACTTTTAGGGATATGTTCAGAAGGTCTAGTGGACATTGTCCTTAGGAAGGATGTTGCTGCTGCTGTTGTTGTTGGTTGGTTATTTTCATAACCTCCATCTTGTCTATGTTCACCTGGAATCCTGTCTTTTTTTTGCTGCTTCTTCGACCAGTTTGTCGGTTTTCGCCTGTAAGTCTTCGATTTTGTGTGACATCAAACATAAATCATCCACGCGCGAAATCCAGGTCTTCTAGATTCTTCACGTCGGTCCAGGATATCCCTGTCTTCTCGTTTCCCACTGTCTGACGCATAATCCAGTCCACCACAATTACGAATATCATTGGTGATAATAAGCACCCTTGTCTGACTCCTGTGTTTACTCTGAACGCCTCGCTGAGTTTTCCGTTGTGGGTCACTTATTTCCATGATAGAATCAGAGTGACTACTGTTTCCTTTCGTACACAGAGACCTGGTATATAAAGTCTAATTGCACAAGCCTCCTCTGCAGTTACAATCATCTTCCTGTTTCTTTGTCTGCTGACAATAACAGTGA
This sequence comes from Trichobilharzia szidati, assembly GCA_944472155.2. NCBI lineage: Eukaryota > Metazoa > Platyhelminthes > Trematoda > Strigeidida > Schistosomatidae > Trichobilharzia > Trichobilharzia szidati. The sequence goes on from OX235277.1 coordinate 2,080,617, forward strand.
ATGACTTGACAGTGTTAGTATCATGTCCGTAGTTTAAAAGATGCTTTGTTATTGAACTTTTCGGTACTTTGGCTTCAGATGTCTTCAACCACTTTGGCGAATGCTCCATCATGCGAGTAGACAGTAGCCTTTCTCTACGACCTATGTATTTACTTCCACAAACACACACACACACAAATGATATACGCAGTTTGAAGTGACGAGAATTGCCGCCTGGTCTTTCCCAGATTGTTGAAACACCCGCTTGATGGTGTTAAGGCAGACGAGTTTCACAGTATAATAAGTTCTCCCTGATAGACTTTTCAGCTGGATTCCAGTCTCTCGTTTTGTAACAACAGTAGGCAAGACACGGAAGCCAAGATATGCAGTATTGAACTTTGGGGATAACATTCCGACTCTAACATCAAATAGAATGTTCAAATAGATATATTGTATTCTGTTGGTAATGCCGAATTGAACTGTGAGAACATGTGAGAATAAAATTCTGCTGGCACACACTGTCTGCATTATACCACCATACTTTCAGTCCTTCTTACGTACTTGACTACGCAAGTAGAAGGACAACGTCTACTAGATTTTCCGAATATATCCCTAAAAGTCTGCATCCGAAAAGCAGCAAAGTGTTCTTAAGTGCAACTGCTAGACACATCTAATTGACACAGGACATACAGTAGAAATTAGTCAGGCTTCCTTTCAAAATAATCAATACACAAAGAAAAGCACAGTTATTTTGGTTCTCAGAAGCCATCGCTATCAATAAACTTTGACCCGACCTCCATATACAGAAAGATAGCGTGACTAGTTTTCTCACTACCCTGCTAACCATAATTATTTTGTTCGTTTGCTTTCGTGTTTTCCTCTGCTACAGAATATTCGCTTTAATTTTCATTGTGATTATCACTCACTATTAAGTTTTCAAATCTACCTAATTGTTTTGTCTATCTTCTAAAGTTTTCTCTACTACTCCTCGCTACCCTCCTGAACTCTCCAGCAGAATATGTATAAATTTATTCTGTTGTTCCAACTTTTATTTTGTCTCTATCCCATCATTGTTTTCAAGCGAGATCTAAACTCTACCCCCTGCCTTGTCTTAATACTATAGAAAAAGTTACTCTATTAACAGTTAAATCATTTTAAACAATTAGTTCCCTTTATGAATATAGATAAAGCAATAAGAAGACGTAATTTGTCTGAATCGTGTAATGTTGTATTTGTACAACACATTTCGAACAATCTGATCACACACGGACTTTTCATAGGAACATATATAAAATTGATAGAGGTAAGAGGTGAGAAAATAGACTACTTAGGTCAAGCTAAAAGGACATATTCAAGGTCAAAATAGCAGTGAAGACCACTAAACCAAACCAATTTGAATGTACGTGTGGATACACATTCATAGGGAGGACTCATCGATCTCTGCAAGTAAGCGCTTCCGAGCATATTCCTAAATGGCTCCAGAAACAAATGGAATCTTCAGAACCTATTAACGGTGAGAACAGGAGACCTAGTTCTTCTATTGCGAAACATATTATAGAGACAGGACATAAAATTGATGTTAACACATCTTTTAAACCTATCTGTAAGACGTGTTTGGGAGATGGCGTATCCTAAAGTTTGTGGAAGCCCTAGCTGGCAATTAGAAAGTTTAGGCCACCTTTATGCGTTCAAAAACAATTCGTCATCACATTAAACCTTCCTTGGTAAATTTTATTTTGATACCATAGCAGATGTACTATTACCTCTGCTCTTTGGTTTAGTGGTCTTCATTGTTATTTTGATCTTGAATATGCCCTTTTAACTTGACCTAAGTCTATTTTCTCACCTCTTACCTCTTTATTAATTTCATATATACACATTCCTATGACAAGTCTGTCTGTGTGATCAGATTGTTCGAAATGTGTTGTACAAATAGAAGAGTACACGATTCAGACAAATTACGTCTCCTTATTGCTTCATCTATATTCATAAAGGGAACTAATTGTTTTAAATGATTTAATTGTTATAAGAGTAACTTTTTCTATAGTAATTAGACAAGGCAGGGGGTGGAGTTTAGATCTCTCTTGAAAACAATGATGTGCGTCGGTGGGACAGTGGTTAGGACTCTAACCGACCATGCACATGGCTCGGGGTTCGATCCCCTGCCAACGCACACCCGATATCTATGGTCGGCCTGCAAAATTTGGGCTACCGATATCCATGCTGAAAATTCCATACTTGTACTGAAAATACGGTGTGGCATCAAGCTGTAATCAAAAATAAAAATAAAATAGAAAAAATAAAAGTTGGGACAACAGAATGAATTTATACATATTCTGCTGGAGAGTTCAGGAGGGCAGCGAGGAAAACACAAAAGCAAACGAACGAAACAATTATGGTTAGCATGGCAGTGAGCAAAATTAGTCACGCTATCTTTCTGTATATTGAAGTTAGGTTAAAGTTTTTTGATAGCGGTGGCTTCTGAGAATCAAAGTAACTGTGCTTTTCTTTGTGTATTGATTATTTAGAAAGAAAGGCTGACTAATTTCCATCGTATGTCCTGTGTCAATTAGATGTGTATGGCAATTGCACTTAAGAACACTTTGCTGCTTTTCAGAAGCAGACTTTTAGGGATATGTTCCCAAAATCTAGTAGACGTTGTCCTTCTACTTGTGTCGGCAAGTAACTAGGAAGGACTGAGAGTGTGGTGGTGTGATGCAGACAATGTGAGCCAATGAAATGTTATTCTCACATATTCCCAAAGTTTATTTCGGCATTAAAAACAGAATACGATTTATCTATTTGAAAATTCTATTTGATGTTAGAGTCGAAATGTTATTCCCACAGTTCACTACTGCAAATCTTTGCTTCCGTGTTTTGCCTTCTGTTGTTGCAGGAGGAGAGACTGGAATCCAGCTGACAAGTCTATCAGGGGGAACTTATTATGCTGTAAAACTCGTCTTCCTTAACATCACCAAGCCGGTGTTTCAAAAATCTGGGAAAGACCAGCCAGCAATTCTCGTCACTTCAAACTGCGTATATCATATTGTGTGTGTTTGTGGAAGTGAATACATAGGTCATCGAGAAAGGCGACTGTCTACTCTCATGACGGAGCATTCGCCAAAGTGGTTGAAGACAGTTGAAGTCAAAGTACCAAAAAGTTCAATAACAAAGCATCTTTAAGACTACGGACACTGACAAGTCATTCACTGTTATTGTCAGCAGACAAAGAAACAGGAAAATGATTGTAACTGCAGAGGAGGCTTGTGCAATTAGAGTTTATATACTAGGTCTCTGTGCGCAAAAGGAAACAGTAGTCACTCTGATTCTATCATGGCATTAAGTGATCCACAACGGAAAACTCAGCGAGGCATTTGGAGTAAACACAGGAGTCAGAAAAGGGTGCTTATTATCACCAATGATATTCCTAATTGTGGCGAACTGGATTATGCGTCAGACAGTGGGAAACGAGAAGACAGGGATATCCTGGACCGACATGAAGAACCTAGAAGACCTGGATTTCGCGCGTGGATGATTTATGTTTGATGTCACACAAAATCGAAGACTTACAAGCGAAAACCGACAAACTGGTCGAAGAAGCAGCAAAAAAAAGACAGGATTCCAGGTGAACATAGACAAGATGGAGATTATGAAAATAACCAACCAACAACCACAACAGCAGCAACATCCAGCTCCAATCACCATCAACGGGAGAGATTTGAAGGAGGTTACTTCTTTCACTTATCTAGGGAGCATTGTATCAACAACACGAGGAACGGACGAGGATGTCAAATCGAGAATCGGGAAGGCGAGAGACACATTCATCAACCTGAAACCAATCTGGAAATCTTCGTCACTCAACTCAGCATCAACAACAAAATTCGGATTTTCAATACAAACGTCAAGTCAGTTCTTCTATACATACGGATCAGAAACTTGGCGGGTCACCAAGAATATTTCCAACAGCCTGTTGCAGACTTTTATCAACAGCTATCTTCGCTCTATACTGAAGATCAGATGGCCGCCGGAAAGAATCACCAACAAAAAACTATGGGAACAAGAACCAATTGGTCAACAAATATGCAGGAGAAAGTGGAGATGGATTGGACACTCACTGAGGAGGCCGCTGGGTGACATCGCGTGTCAGTCAGGCCAATGCTCGTGTGGAACCCGAAAGGGAAGCGGCGAGTGGTTCGTCGGTGCAAGGGTGACATGGAGGAGATCGTGTGAAGAAGAGTTGAAACAGTATGGATTAACATGTATGCAGGTGAAAAGTACAGCAGAAGACAGAAGCAAGTGGAGACGTGCAGTTGAAGCCCTATGTTTCAATAGGAACCCAATGATAATAATATTAATAATAATAAATAAGTTGATGGTTATACTGTCGTGTTCTGATCAAGTTTCGATGATCACACGTAACCCAGTAACACTTCGTCAAAACAGAAACCGATAAGAGGGAATGGTTGTTATCATGTAAAAAGTAATTTTTCAATTCTTTCATGTAATTGATAGTTTTGTATGGTACAGGTTGTACTCAACTTTTCGTGGTGTGATACAGACACTGTGTGCCAACGGAATATCATTCTCACATATTCTCACAGTTTAATTTGGCCTTAGTAACAGAGTGCGATATATCTATTTGCACATTCTATTTGATGTTAGAGTCGGAATGTTATTTCCACAGTTCAATACTGCATTGGCAACAGAATACTATGCATATTTGATCTAACTATTTCAATGTCTGTTAACTCCCACCTAGACTGTACTAAGATGAACCGCTTTCTATTTGGAGTTAGCAAATGGTCTTAAACTGAATCCTTCCAAATGTCAGAGTGTTAATTTCAGTTTCCGACGTAAAAGAAAGATAAATGAAGCCATCGGTTCCTATGACCGTTGCAAAATTGATGATACTGATATAGAAATAAAGTCTGAAGTTAAGTATCTTGGATTAATTATTTCTTCTGACCTATCTTGGTCTTCACATGTCTTAGCGATTTCTAAAAGAATATTTATTGTGACTTTTTACATTAAGAAGTTAAGGCACTCAGGCATAACCCAACCCCTCCTCCTCTTACAGTTTGTCAACTCGTACATCTTACCTATTATTGCTTACTGTTCACCCTTATTCTTTCCTGGATTGCTAAAAAGGACTATTTCATACTTCGTAGAACTCTGAAGACTGTCAGTAGGGCGAGTTGTATCCCATTGGGCCATATCGTTGACATCATCATTGATAGGCGCTTGATGCCATGCAATAAATTTGCTAAAGGAATTTTGTGAAATTGTGAGCATCCACCGCAGCTCCCGCAGCTCTAACCTTGTGTCTCCTCAGGTAAAACAAGAAGTCTTTTCAGAAGACTTTATGCACGTACGTATAAAAGTATAAAAATTCCACTATACCATATTTGGCTGCACGTATTTTATGTGATGAAAATAGTGTTAGGCATGAACTAACTAACTAACCATGTTTGCACTAATAAATAAACCATTTCCTCCACCCTTAAAGCATCAAACTTTATTGTTATTGTACTTCTTATATTTATAATCCTCTCAATTTTTTGTTTTTGTTTATTTTTTTCATAAGTGTGGACATAATTTTAAGCTGTATTATAACTGTTAATTTTGTATTTCCCCTCACTATACTATATCAACAAATCATTAGATGCAATAATCTATACACAACATGCTAAAATTTCCAAACTGAATCGACAATACTGTTTGAAACAAACTCACTGTTATTATTATTATTATATTTAATATTCTCATTTTGTACTTCGAATATTTTTGACTTTATATCGTAAACGTGGACAAATTCCTCTGGTTAATTTTGTTTTAATTTTTAATTTTATTTATATTTTGAGTAAATCAGATGCAATATTGTGACAAATGCTGAGAATTCCATTCTGTATTGTAAGTACTGTTTTTGGAATAAAGTAGATTATTATTATTGCTATTATTATTATTCTATTTCATGTCCTTTGATGTAAACCGAAATCACACGCTCAGTGACTGGTTAAAGAATATAAACTGTAGATACATATAAGCAGTGGCTTGATCAATGAAAAAACTTACTTTGGCTTCCATGTCTTGCCTTCTGTTGTTACAAGCTGAGGACAAAAAACACACGAAATAATAACAAAAGCTGAGCTCATGTAATTCTGGACATTTTTATCATCCTTACTTTGTTCCAATTTATGATGAAAAGCTGGTTTCTTTTAAGTTGTCATGAGTATGAAATCATATCCCATTCATTGTCGTTTCCTTAAACTTCTATCATCATGCCTAACGTCTATAGAAAAAAAGAAAGATGAGATATTCTTGTTTCATTAATCCTATGTATATATTTTAGGCTGTCTGAAGATGAAGGGAAGCCTCAAAATAAAATGGAAACATTTTATGAAAAGGCTTTCGACAGACAGCGTCGGTCGAGAGGTGATTTGGAAACTACTTCGTTACTACAGAGTGCCACCAACAATTATTTATACACCTCATTCAACAGTTGTACGATAATGCTGCTTGCCAAGTAATCCACAACTGGAAACTCAAGGAATCCTTCGAAGTGAAGACGGGAGTAAGACAAGGCTGGCTGGCTGCCTACTATCTCCAATGATTTTCCTGATTGCAGTAGACTGGATAATGCGACAGACAGGCAGTGGGCAACGAGCGGACAGGCATAAATTGGACCCACACAAAGAAACTTGGAGGATTTGGACTTCGCCGATGATATATGTCTGATTTCCCACAAACTGGAAGATGTGCAAGTGAAAAGAAACAAGTTGGCAGAAGAAGCATCAAAGAAAGATATGAATTCAGGTGAACATAGAGAAAACAGAGGTAGGTGATGAAGATTCCTGGCCTGCAGAAACAGCGACAACAACAACAATAAGAGACAACAGTCAGCATAAGTGGGAGAAATCTGAAAGAAGCAACCTCCTTTACCTACCTGGGAGGCATCGTTTCAACTACAGGCGGAACTGACGAGGATATCAAAGCAAGGATCGGGAAAGCAAGACAAGCTTTCATTACTCTCAAGTCTGTGTGGAGGTCAACAGCACTCAGCATGAAAAATAAGACCCGAATTTTCAATGTAAAGTCAGTGCTACTCACTCTGCGGATCAGAGACTTGGCGCCGCGCCGCATCACAAAGGGCATTTCGAACAAACTACAGACCTTCATCAACAGCTGTCTTTGCTCAATACTACTCAAGATCAGATGGCCAGCCAGAAAAGATCAGCAACAGGGATCTGTCGACGAACGAACCAACCCAGCAGGAACCGATCGTGCAACAAATCTGCAGGAAGAAATGGAGGTGGATTGGATTCCATACTCTGAGTGAAATCACACGCCAGGCCATTGCTCGAGTGGAACCGGAATGTGAAGCGGTGAGTCGGTCGTCAATGCGACGGTGACATAGAGGAGATCATGTGAAGAGGAGGTGAAAACATGTGGAGAGACGTGGATATTGGTGAAAACGTTGGCGGAGAACCGAACGTAATGGAGACGTGTGACTGAAGCCCTATGTTCCTCTAGGAACTAAAACAAACAATAAAATAATAATAAATTTTATCCATAAACCTCTTTCTCCTTATCACTGAGGAAGAAAATTATCTGTTTCAAGTTTGACTACGGATTGATATCAGTTAGACAACTAATGAAACCACAGGGAGTACTGGGAAGCTGTTTCGTTCGAGTTTGGGGCTTTTCAACAGTAAGCAAACATCAGGGCTCGAACCCACGACCTTTCGGTTACAAGGTAGGTTCGTAGGCCATTTAGCTGTTGGGGCGTGATTCAATGGCCAACCCATGAACTTTGACTTCTACTTATTCTTGATTTTAGCGCAACTAGCACCAGCCAGTGCCATCAGCTGCGAGTATTTGTCCTCACTTCCAACAGGATGGACTCCATTGGTCCTGGTTCCTGGGTCCGAACTCTAGTGGGTGCTCGCTGATGATGAGTCCCAAACTAGGACGAAACGTCTGTCCAGTACCTTGTACTGGTTTTCCATGGTTCCCTAACTGATCCGTTATGAAATTTGAAATAAATTAACTTTTTCTTGTTTCCTGAGGGAACTAAAATGGATCGGTCAATGTGGATGTTGGAGGTTTTAGTAGAGAGCTAAGAATTATATGCACTGAATTCTAAACTGTGTTCACTTGTACTGGACACATTTTCTAGGCTGGAAACTCTCAGAATCTCATTAAAATTTTAAGGTAATATTGATTGTTGCGAATAATAAGGACCTACTATTATGCTCTGATCTTGATCTCTGTTTACTGTTCAATATCAAAAGGAAATACGTTTTTCGGTAAATTCTTACTATTTGACTTTACAATAACATCACAAGTTGTTGGTCATAGGCAGTAATAATAATAAATTGTGAGATTAACATCAAAATATACACCTGTGGTGAGAGCTGTCTACTTGCCGAAATTGTTAACAACAATTTACATCAATGTTTACGTCCCCAATCAGGGTCATGAGAAAACGAACAATAAAAAAGCCTAACCTTGAGGAACTCAACAACAAATCACAGAAGAATTAACGTGTGAAAATACGATTCACAGATATATATGGCTTAACTTTCTAAGAAACGGTCACAAGCAACACAGAATAACCTTCAGCAAGAAAAAAACCAATCAGAAGAGGTTGCTTCTCCACTAGCAATAACGCTAATAATAATGCATATAAAAATCTATTAATACCTCTTGATTTTCTCAATAAACAATCTGTTTCCTGGCCCTTGTCTTCTGTTGTTACACACCTACGGTACATTATGTCGCTAATGCAGCCAAGTTTAACTTTAAGCACCACTAACTATTAATCAATCAATGACCTTGAATAGTCCAGTGATTTTCATCCCCGTGAGTTGAAGTTTCTCTTCCGCTTGATTCGAGTCAAATGTCAGGGAAGGTAAACTGATGATTCTAATATTTCGTAGGAACATTTTTTGCCAGGTCCCGGTTGTACTTAACCGAGATTTTGTATACTTGTAGTTACTGGGTTTTAAAACAGCCTGTGACAGGTGTAGCTTCTGAAACAGGGAAGATAGTCTCCTATCAACAGTTCAGTGGTACCAGCACTGTAGAGATATCGCGTCATGGAAAATGGAGAGAATTACTTCGTTATTAAGAGGAGAAGGTGTCATCGTACACGTGGATGGGTGGAAAGGTTATAACTACCTGTCATCCCTTGGATATATTCATCACAGAGTGAACCATTCTAATGATTTTGGGGATCCCATTACAGGAACACACATCAGTTCCATACAAGGCTTTTGGGGAAGGTTAAAACAGGATTAAGGCCATTAATGGATCTCAAACGGATGTCATTTATAGTCATTTAGATGAATATATGTATAGAATGTGGTGTAACGTTCCAATTGGTACTCCTATGCTCAACTGGGAGATGTTGCTTACCACATGTCAGAGAAAGGTATCTTATGAAACATTTTATGCAGTTTTTATGCATTTTTCTCATTATATGTTTTCCATAACCAAAAATACCTCCTTCATGTGACTGGTGCGTTCAAGGTCATTCTCTGGTTGGTAGTTAGTGGTGCTTAAAGTTTAACTTTATCGATAATGTAGTCAACAGTAAAAATAAAAATAATATTTACAGTTATCTGGTGGCAGCGGAACAAATAACTATTCTGAATCAGGGTTGAAGGTCATGAAAAGGAGAGGCATTGGACAAACGTTTTCTGAACATGAAGATTGAGCTGACATCTTTTTATGGCGACTGCCTCAGCTATCCATACTTGTTAGTCAAAGGAGTACAAACTTAGTGAACTGAGGTGGTACCTTGGATGGAATTGTTAAGGCTGAATTTTCATCATTCTTGTGCTCTGTATTCACAAGATGTTCCAATAATATATGAAACACCTGATTTAATTTACGACTCCTTCACTTAATTGACCTCGTCGGACAATGCTCAAGAAGGCGACGGTGGTGGGCTTTCCAAGTCGTGTTCTACCCAGGTAATTGTCTCCAAAAGAACAGTTAAATTTATTAATGCACAATGAGATGGCCAGACTCCATAGCCCTATCCTTCATATGTGCATTGGTATTTTAGAGCAAGTTGTGAATTTTAAACACAAAGTTGTGTCAAAGAATTTTTTAACTATTATTTTTCGAAGTTTCAATGTCACTTATTTAGTGGCTGTGTATTCCTTGAACAGTTAAGTCGTAAATATATACATACGTCTCTTCTGCACAGTTTCCAAGCATTTCTCTCTATCTGTTGTCATCATGGAGACTTTAAACAAAATTTTCAAGTCGTTTGTTTCTCTTGCAAACAAACAAGACCTCATCAGCACTGTGATGTTTCGTGTTAGAGAAATCTGCATAACAGACATTCTCGACAATGAAATCAGGAAAATAGAAAACGTATATATATATGTATATGACTAGCGTTCAAAGAAGGTACGCCACTAAATTACTGGTGTAACAACAGAAGACAAGACACGAAAGCCAAGGTATATTTTTCATTAATCAAACCGCTGTTTATATATCTACAGTTTATATTCTTCAACCAATCACTGAGCACGTGATTTCGGTTTACGTCGAACGACATGAAATAGAATGTCCCAATATACATAGTATTCTTTTGATTATATTAGATAGTTGGAGGCAATCGGCAGGAAGCCTTGCTTGACCTAGGTTTCGTGCTAGTTGGCACTGACCAGTCAGCAAGGCGTATCAGCAACCTTGAAGGAGCTCATGTCCCTTCTGTCATTCGAAGCCTCATCCTACAGGAGGTCAATCGCGATCCCGAATAGTTCAGTAGTAACGTCTCTGACTGCAGGCAACACTGGGTGATGCAGGTTCGAATCTCAGAAGGGACATGAGCCCCTTCAAGGCTACAGATACGCCTAGCTGACTAGTGAGTACCAACTAGCACGAAACCTAGGTTCAAGGCTTCCTACCGATTGCCTCCAACTATCTAATATCATCAAAGGAATACTATGTATATTGGAACATTCTATTTTATGTCGTTTGGTGTAAACCGAAATCACGTGCTCAGTGATTGGTTGAAGAATATAAACTGTAGATATATAAACAGCGGTTTGATTAATGAAAAATATACCTTGGCTTTCGTGTCTTGTCTTCTGTTGTTACATTTGGTGTTGCTGCCTACCGACAAATGGAAAGACTATGTTATGCAGTTTTTGATAGAGACATATCAACCTTCGGGCAGGACTTCGAGGCTATTACGCAGTTGAGTGGCGTTGAAGATACATTACTGACTAGGCTGTTATTTGGAACGTTGCTGGGAGGTCGGAAGACGGCAGCATATGTCAGTTTGTGGCGAAACACCGGCGAATACAAGCCAATGTCATGAAAACTGCTCCCAAAGTTGGAAGTAACATACATGGTTACCATGAGACTGAGTCACGTATATACACGATCAGAAGTGCAAACAAAGAGGAGCGGGTGAACGTCAGCGAGCTCCGGAACTCGATACAGAAAGACAAGCTAACAAAGCCACCAACATCAATAAGATCAAACCGACTTCAGTCAAAAGCTTTGGTATGGAGACGAGTGTGGTGCCACCAAAATATTATTCTCACAAATTCTCACAGTTCAATTCGGCATTAGCAACACAATAAGATATATCTATTTAAACACTCTGTTTCTTGTCATTTGATGTCAACCGAAACCACACGCTCAGTGATTGGTTAACGAATGTAAACTGTAGATAAATAAACAGCGGTTGGATTAATGAAAAATATATCTCTGCCACAACATTATTATTATTATTATTATTTCCTTTAATTCCTAGAGGAACATAGGGCTTCAGCCATGCGTCTCCATTGCGTTCGGTTCTCTGCTGTAGTTTTCACCTGGCTCCAAGTCTGCCCACACGCTTTCAATTCCTCTTCACATGATCTCCTCCAGGTCACCCTTGGACGACCAACTCGTCGCTTCCCTTTCGGGTTCCACTCGAGGGCTTGTCTAGTGATGTCACTTGCTGGTTTCCTCAGAGTGTGTCCAATCCATCTCCATTTCTTCCTGCCTATTTGTTTCACGATCGGTTCCTGGTTGGTTCGCTCCCAGAGATCTTTGTTGCTGATCCTCTCCGGCCATTTGATCTTGAGTATTGAGCGAAGGCATTTGTTAATGAAGGTCTGTAGCTTGTTTGAGCTGCTCTTTGTGACACGCCAAGTCTCTGATCCGTATAGTGAGTAGCACTGACTGACTTCACATTGGAGTTGAAAATACGGATCTTATTTTTGACGCTGAATGCTGTTGACCTCCACATAGACTTGAGAGAAATGAAAACTTGTCTTGCTTTTCCGATTCTGGCTTTGATATCCTCGTCAGTTCCTCCTGTAGTTGAGACGATGCTTCCCAGGTAGGTGAAAGAAGTTGTTTCCTTCAGGTTCCTCCCATTTATGCTGATTGTTGTCGGTTGTTGCTGTTGATGTTGGTTAGGAATCTTCATTACCTCTGTTTTGTCTATGTTCACTTGAAGTCCTATCTTTGCTGCTTCTTCTGCCAATTTGTTGCTTTTCACTTGCCACAACATTAGGTTTCAAAATTTACCGCTTACTTTAGAATACTAGTGTCAGTCTACAAGTGTTAGTTTATGAGATTTTGATTGCTTTTAGCATGGATTTCACCAGGATCCGGAAACCAGTTAGAGAATATGTATTGCCAGGTGTAAGATCAATTCAATTCCCATCCTGGAATCAAGTCAACCTGTCCCGGATCAGCCAAGCGTTGTTGCAACCCAATTATCCCCCCCTTTTTTATCCATACCTAAAGTGTCTATCCCCCTTTGTTTAATGAACTGTGTGTTTTTACATCGATCCGTTTAGTCAGACCGTTGAACTCATGACCCAATCAGAGTATTTTGTGAACTGTTATTTTTGCTGACCCATGTCTTACTTTGTACTATTCTGTCGAGTTTATCTTATTTATTGATCTTCATCTGTATCAGCCTACCTGGTTAATTAGCCAATTAAATTCTATCTTTGTGCCTATGCTCTGTCTATCTCTTACTTGGGTTCATTCTTCTACTGACTGCTTACCTGAACGGTTGTGTCTGATTCCGGCTAGTTCGCAATTTTGGCCTTAACGTTATTCCGCTCTTATAGCAGTACCTTGTTTTCTGTTAAGCGTTGTGCTTTGTACTCTTGAAACCGTTGAAGTTTGTTGTGTATCTAATTATTGATTTCTTTATTAACAGTACCGAAGAAACAGTGACCGGCTTCTTGTTTGTTCTGGACCGGGATAGCCCTCATCTACGCGGGACTTTATTTCAAGCGATATTGCGCTTAAACCAGGGTTTTCTATATTTCTGTTTCTGAAATCAGCTTTAGATATAGCCTAACTTCAGTTATAAATCTTTAATAATTTAGTCAACAGAATGATGGATAGAATAAAAACCGCATTTTTATTTTTCCTGAAAACCTCATTCTGTTTCGATGTGGCAAAAAAAAACACAATTTTTTTGAAAACTAACTGTGAAACTCGGCTTTCTAGATAACTTTGTCTGAAAATTAGGACACTCAATAATTATAATAATGCTGACAGCCAATCAGAGAACAGATCTCAAGGTATGTAGAGCGAAAAAAAGGCGGGAAATCGTGATTTAAATTTTAAACGTTTAAAAACAGATTTCTTAAAAATATTTTTCAGATTGGATAATATAACAGATGAAGTGAATTCTGCGAAATGATTATTGTTATTATCAATTTTTTCAGTACCAGCCGAGATTTATCGATAAGAAAACCACGTGAAAAGTCCAGAGGGACAAAACATTAATTGTTCCAGAAAAAAGAAACTCTATATGAACCTGGATTTCTAATGAGACTTACTTAGCCTGAGATGTTCTTAAAAGAAGAATTTCAGTATCTTTTTGAGAAGAACATTCTTTGAGGCAATGCTAAGAGTAGTGTTCTGCAGTGTCCCACTAGTATGTAGAAGCCTTGAGAAAAAGATTTCACATCTGAACGCTTCTGAGTGCCATTAGCTGTTCACGTATACATATGTTCAAGAACACTGTCTTGCATGGTTGCAGAAATCTAGTAGTGGTTCTCTAAAGGAGTAAGATAATTGAAGAACTTGTTAACGTTGGTCATTCCATCTGAGATTTATTCAACTCCTTCCAATACCATGGTAACAATCTTGATGATTTTCAAAGACTTGGCTTTTGTCTGATTGTTTGTTTTTCTAAATCTTATTAACTCTCCTCTTTCTCTACAACTCTTACATCATCCCAGATTTTCCTTCAATTCTGTGAGCATATTTTGATTAAAACTCATCTGTTAAAACTATTCATCTTGTTACGTAATTCTAATACACTTATTCAAATTCTTTTATGTACTGACTAACATTGTAACAACAGAGGACAATGGCCAGGCAACAGATTGTCGAGAATATCTGTTGTGCAGATTTCTCTAGCATGAAACATCAGAGTGCTGATGAGGTCTTATTTGTCTGTAAGAGAAACAAACGACTTGAAGAAACGTCTGTATGTATTTATGAGTTCACCGTTCAAAAAAGACACAACCACTAAATTACTGGTATTGAAACCTGGAAAAATGATAGTTAAGCCATTTTTTGCCCCAGCATTGTGTTTAAAATTCACCGCTGTCTGTAAAATTTCAATGTACATATGAAGGATAGGGCTACGGAGTCTGGTCATCTCAATGTGTATTGATAAATTTAACTGTCCTTTTGGAGACAATTACCTGGGTAGAACACGACTTGGAAAGCCCACCACCGTCGCCTTCTTGAGCATTGTCCAACGAGGTCAATTAAGTGAAGGAGTCGTAAATTAAATCAGTTGTTTCATATATATTATTGGAACACCTTGTGGACACAGAGCACAAGAGTGATGAAAATTCGGCCTTAAAAATTCCATCCAAGGTACCACCTCAACTCACTAAGTTTGTACTCCTTCGACTTACAAGTATGGATAGCTGAGGTAGTCACCATAAAACGCTGTCAGCTCAGTCTTGACGTTCAGAAAACGTTTGTTCAATGCCTCTCCTTTTCATGACCTTCAACCCTGACTTAGAATAGTTATCTGCCCGGTGACACCAGATAGCTGTAAATACTATTTTCATTTTTAATGCTGACTGCGTTATCGACAAAGTTAAGCTTTAAGTACCACTAACTACCAACCAGAGAATGACCTTGAACGCACCAGTCACATGAAGGAGGCATTTTTGGTTATGGAAAACATATATAGATGAAAAAAATGCATGAAAACCGCATAAAAATGTTTCATAAGATACCTTTCTCTGACATGTTGTAAAAACATCTCCAAGTTGATCATAGGAGTACCGATTGGAAAGTTACACCACATTCTACACATGTATTCATCTAAATGATTGTAAATGACATCCGTTTGAGATCCGTTAACAGCTTTAATCCTGTATTAACCTTCCCTAAAGGCCTTGTACAGAACGTATGTGTTTCTGTAGTGGGATCCACAAAATCATTAGAATGGTTCACTCTGTGATGAATATATCCAAGGGACGACAAGTAGCTACAACTTTTCCACTCATCTACATGTGCGATGACACCTTCTCCTCTTTATAACGAAGTAATGCTCTCCATTTTTAATAACACAATATAACCTGTCGCAGACTGTTTTAAAACCCAGTAACTAGAAATATACAAAATCTGTGTTAAGCACAACTGGGACCTGGCAAAAAAAACTTTCTACGAAATATTAGAATCATCAGTTTACCTTCCCTGACATTTGACTCAAATCAAGCGGAATAGAACCTTCAACTCACGTGGATGAAAATCATTGGACCATTCAAAATCATTCGCTGATTGGTATTTAGTGATGCTTAAAGTTTAACTTGGCTACATTAGCAATATCAAAATGTGCCATAGGTGTGTAACGACAGAAGACAATGGCCAGGTAACAGATTGTTCATTGAGAGAATCAAGAGGTATTTATACAGATTTTTATGTGCATCATTATTAGCGTTATTGTTAGCAGAGAATCAACGTCTTCTGATTGGTTGTTTTCTTGCTGAAGATTATTCTGCACTGCATGTGACCGTTTCTTAGAAAGTTAAGCCATATATCCGCGAATCATATTTGCACAGGTTAAGTCTGCTGTGATTGGTTGTTGAGTTCCTCAAGGTTAAGCGTTTTTATTGTTTTTTCTCATGCCCCCGATTTGGGACGTAAAGATTGACGTAAATTGTTGTCTACAATTTAGGTTTGCAGACAGCTCTCACCACAACATTAATAAATATCTTTTTTGACAACGCACCACCACTAACCTCTTACTGATCTTCACTCTACCCCCAGCAGTTAAAATTTGATTGTTCATCACACTGGTATAGAAATAGAACTTGTTCACTGTGATGGAGTATAACTCCATTGTAAATACAATTTATTTTGATAAAATCTCACAGCGTATTATACATTAATACTTACCGATGCATATTAGATTGTTTATTAGATATGTCACACAGTCGGTGAAACAGTATTATTTACTGGATGACACTGTTTCGAACAAAATTTATTGTTCATAACCATACCATCAATTATGATCACACAACTTCGAAACTTGAGTTTTTTGGGTTTTCTTTGTGGTCTCCTATTTGTCGTCGTTGGGGTAGTAGAATTTACCAGATATCCAACTGGACAGGTGTTGAATCATTCCTATTACACGTGTTGGCGGTTGATTCGATAAGCAAATTTTCCGATATATCAATCTCTTCCTCCAACCTGTTACATTAGATTTTAAAACTGTCATCGTATTCCATCCTATCCTACTGTGTGGTTGTGGGTAATTGCACGCACTGCTAAAGCTGAACTATTCTTCAGATTTCTTGTCTTATTAGGGTGAACTAATCTAGATTTTGCTAGGTTTTATGCTCTGCTAGTCTGATTGCACCTGTTTTACTACTTTGACGTATATATTTGACCTGACAATACCCTATCTAATACCCGGCAGTGATTGTTATGTCAAATACATAGATAGATGAAAGTAGTAGAATAGAGCAGTCAGACTAGCCGAGCATAAAAACCTAGCAGCAAAATCTAGATTGGTTGACCCGAATAAGATAAGAAATCTAGAGAATAGTTCAGCTATAGCACTCAATACATGCAGTTACACACAACCATACAATAGGATGGTGGGATAGGATGACAGTTTTAAAATCTAATGTCACAGGGTGAATTGAGGGAGAGATTGATAACAGAAGCTTTGTTTATCGAATCAACTGACAGGGAATACGTGTAATAGGAATGATTCAACACCTGTCTAGCCAGATACCTGGAAAATTCTACTACCCCAACGACGACAAATAGGAGAGAACAAAGAAAACTATAAAACTCAAATTTCGAAGTCGTTTGATTATAATTGATGATATGATTATGAACAATAAATTTTGTTTGAAACCTTGTCATCCAGTAAATAATACTTTTTCACACTGTGTGACATATCTAATAAACCAACTAACATGGAATTACCTACTACCACAATGCCCAAGTTTTACACATTTATTAATATTTACTGATGACCATGTTTCGAGGACAATTTATAACTGCTCAGAATCATATCAAGGTACCACTCACACGAACTTCTAACTTCGTTAATACGGTCCCACTATTTCTCATCCATTGATTTGATGATTGGTAGTATTATTTTCCATATTTCTGGCATGAGTGATGAGTCATTCCTGTTGCACGTGTTGAGTGTAGACTCGAAGAACCAGGATTCAGTAATCAACCTCTCTTTCTCTCCACCTACCTAAATCATTTTCAGAATTTTAAGGCTCTTTCACCCTATTGTATGTTTGTGTTTTAATGCATGCAGTACAGTTTCGGAGTACTATTTCCTAAATTACTTATCTTCGTGGGGTCAATCATTCTAACCCTAGTTAAAATTGTCGTGTTTTGACAATCTGACTACTCCCGCGCGATATACTGGTTTGGCTTACATAGTTGATCTCACACACAAGCATTGCAAAATATTTTGTATTATTATTATTGTTCCTTTGGGTTCCTAGTGGAACATAGGGCTTCAACTGCACCTCTCCACTTGCTTCTGTCTTCTGCTGTACTTCTCACTTCCATCCATGTTAGTCCATACGGTTTCAGCTCCTCTTCACACGACCTCCTCCATGTCTCCCCTCGACGTCCCACTCGCCACTTCCCTTTCGGGTTCCACTCGAGCTATGGCCTGACGCGCGATGTCACCCAGCGGCCTCCTCAGCGAGTGTCCAATCCATCTCCACTTTCTCCTGCATATTTGTTGAGCGATTGGTTCTTGTTTTGTTTGTTCCCATAGTTTCTTGTTGGTGATTCCTTCCGGCGGCCATCTGATCTTCAGTATAGAGCCAGCGAAGACAGCTGTTGATAAAGGTCTGCAACAGGCTGTTGGAAATATTCTTTGTGACCCGCCAAGTTTCTGATCCGTACGTATAGAAGAACTGACTGACTTGACATTTGTATTGAAAATCCGAATTTTGTTGTTGAGTGTTGCGGAGTGACGAAGATTTCCAGATTGGTTTCAGGTTGATGAATGTGTTTCTCGCCTTCCCGATTCTCGATTTGACATCCTCGTACATTCCTCCTGTAGTTGAGACAATGTTCCCTAGATAAGTGAATGAAGTAACCTCTTTCAAATCCTTCCCGTTGATGGTGATTGGCACTGGATGTTGTTGTTGTTGTAGGTTGGTTATTTTCATAACCTCCGTCTTGTCTATGTTCACCTGGAGTCCTGACTTCTCTGGCTGCTTCTTCGACCAGTTTGTCGGTTTTTGCTTGTAAGTCTTCGATTTTGTGTGACATCAAACATAAATCATCCGCAAAATCCAGGTCTTCTAGGTTCTTCACGTCGGTCCAGGATATCCCTGTCTTCTCGTTTCCCACTGTCTGACGCATAATCCAGTCCACTACAATTACGAATATCATTGGTGATAATAAGCACCCTTGTCTGACTCCTGTGTTTACTCCAAACGCCTGGCTGAGTTTTCCATTATGGATCACTTGACATGTGCCTTTATCGTACAGCTGAAATATTTTGTAAATTATATTAATTTTGTCTAATTGGGTCCTTGAACCTACAGAAGTTGTGCTAGTTAAGTGAGTTAGTAGAGGGATTTAAATTCGAGCTTAACTCCTGCTTCATTAAGAATCCTAGGTAAAGTTTCAGTAAATATTACTGTATAACACACTGTGAGTATTTGTCAAAATAAAAGTATTGAGAAGAAGCCACATATATCCCAACACAAAATCCCTCCGATGACATGCGTTGAATCTTATTGACTCTATTAAAGCCCGTATTCCAGAACTACAACGCAACATTTCACAAAGGTCTCCAGCCCTCCACGATCTGCTACCTAGTGAAACCCAGAGGTTTACGGAATATGTCAATACAGTCACTGAAAAACGAGCACAATCTACTATTTCCTGACTCACCAAAAGCCTCAAATCCATCAAAGCACACAAGCAATTTCCTGAAGACCCTTCGAAATTCGTATTCAACTACTCTTCAGTAGCTTTATCCAACCTACAGCTAGAAGCCCTATCCATGGGCCCAAAATTCTGCGACGTCAACTTAAACGCCAACAGACTCCATACGCAAGTACAATTCGAAAACCTAATGACCCAAACAAATGATTTAACCCCAACCTCCGAACAAGAATTGCAGCATTTCAAATCAACAATAATCGATAGCTGTTATTAGTATCTTAATACAAAGCCAAAAGTATATAACCACATGACAAAGCAACATAGAGAAGAATTAAATCAACTAAAACAAAATGAAGAACTCCTTATAACTCCTCCAGACAATGGAAGTGGTATAGTCCTTATGGACAAGAAAGACTATATTGAGAAAATGAACAACATCTTGTCAGATAAAACAAAATTTTCGCAACCACCCAACGAAAGAAACAAAACAGAACTGATTGAAAAGCCACTCACCGATGTCCTGAAAAGAATGCAAACCCAAAAGTTAATCACTCATGAAGTGTATGATCAGATCCGACCGACAGGGTCAACAATACCAAGACTATATGGCTTACCGAAGATACATAAAGCCAACCTCCCACTTCGTCCAATTCTGGATATGTCAGGTTCCCCGTACCATTCAATAGCGAAATGGCTCACTGACATCTTAGAACCTGTACGAAAACGAATGTGCCACTAATCACTTCGTGACACTTTCCAATTCGTCGATTACATTAAAGATATCAATACAAAGAACAAAACTATGCTCTCCCTCGACGTTGAATCACTATTTACCAACGTTCCACTCACAGAAACTGCCTCTTATATTTGTCCCTATATCGACGAAAATCAGCTGGACATCGGATTACCGACGACCTGTTTAAAAGAACTACTACTGAGATGTACACTCAATGTGCAATTCACATTCAACGACATTATTTACAGACAACAAGATGGGATCGCAATGGGATCTCCACTGGGCCCATTACTATCAGACTGCTTCATGGCAATCCTCGAGAACAGCCCACTCAAATCAACCATCGACAATTTCTAGTTGTACGTTAGATATGTTGACGACATCTTTATCATCTGTGATGACGACCACAATCTCAATCAACTACTACAAATATTCAACAAATGCCATCCAGCCACAAAGTTCACTTTGGAAACTGAAAACGAATCAAAAATCCCTTTTCTTGACGTTGAGCTTACAAGGAGAGATGACGAAGCTTTAAGAAGGTCAATCCATAGGAAACCGACTTGGAATGGACAATTAACAAGTTTCTACAGCTGGGTACCAATCAGTCGGAAAAGAAACCTAATTAAATCCCTTGCCACTCGCGTCAGACTCATCTGCAGCTCCAACACCATGGAAGAAGAACTAAACTTCCTGAGGGAAATCTTCATAAAGATAGCTACCCACCAAGATTTGTAGACAAAAACATCAAACAGAAAAACCAAAAGCAAGAGACACCATTCATGCCAAAAAAGATACTTTATATGAACCTAGACTTCAAAGGAGACCTACTTAGTGACGTCCTCAGAAGGAGAATTTCCACCTCTTTAGGAAGAACTTTCCCTGCGGCAACACTAAGAATAGTGTTCTCCAGTCGCCCGCTGATCTGCAGAAACACAAAGGACAAGATTCCGCACATGACCACTTCTATGTGTATATATCAGTTCACCTGTTGCTGTGGAGCCAGGTACATCGGTCGTTCAACGCGCATCCTGTCAAAAAGGGTCAAAGAACACTATCCAGTGTGGCTACAGAAAGGAAATAATGGCCGTATAAGGACTGCAATAATCGAACATCTAGTCAGCACTGGTCATTCCATCTCAACGAACGCCTCCTTCAAAGTGATCTACAAAGTGAAGAAAAAAATAAAATTTTATCCACAATGGAATTATTCGTCATACTTTGTGAAATATTTTGATGACGTAAGCAATAACAAGCCTAATGTACACATACATACACAAAAATAATTATATGCAATTGTATTTATACAGCTATGTGAGTGAATTCGCCACCGAAAAGAGACTGTTCGCTGAACACTACGTGTTTTGTTTTATTTTCGTTAATGTCTGCATGTTGATTACTCATGCATTTTATTATTGAGTAATTATAAAAAGTTTTTATGTTTCCCAAATGAACGAAAAACAAAACTATATTGTTTTTGAACAAAGCTAGAACAACAGTTGTACCAGGATAATATGAGCTCATCTTTTCTTGTTATTTCGAGGATTCTTCTCAACTGGTTACAACCTGAACGATGAAAAATATGAATTACATTACATTAAAGATTTGAACATAATTTTCCACGATCACAAGGAGTAATTGGTAGGGAGTAAAAGTAACATTAGTCCGGAATGATTTAACTAATTTGACAGTTTATAAATATTTATATAATAATCAGGCAATTAGGCTTGGAAACAAAAACAAGCTGTTGTATATTTTTGTTGTTGTCACCAGGGCAGTGCAGGATTCACCACTGTCTCTTTCTGTGTACATAGATTTGGTTTAAGTCGTCTGATAGCAATTGCTTCAGCAAAGCGTAGCAAGTTAAGTTTCTTTTGCTTGTTGATTATATTGAATGACTTCAAGTTGTCTACATTATGACCAGTGTCTAATAGATGACGTGCAATTGCACTGTTTAATATTTGTGGACCTTTCAGTCTCAGGTTCTTTTTGGTATGTGTTCAGAAATGCGGACAATAACCCTTCTCTTTGTTCTTCCGATGTACGTGCTTTGGCACGTACATTTAAATTGCTAGACACAGTTGGAGGTAACATGAGGTGGGTATTTGTCCACTTTTGATTGTCTCAAACAACTAGTTGTTTGATAAACACATACAAGCTTGGCGGCTGGATACGTTCTTTTCAGGGCAGCGTTCAGTCTGCATCTTATTCTACTGGTAGTATCATCACCTTTGAATGCAAGCTGCAGAAAGACAGGCTTTTTCTCTACTGTGCTGATTTTCACTTTTTCAACATGACGTCTCCCATACTTGTCAATGAGCTTTTGTGGGTAATCGTTGTAGCGTGGGCACTTCTCCACAATGGATAGCTCTTCCTCAATCTTTTCTTCTGAACACAGCTTCCTTACACGATCAAATAATGTTCTCACCAATCCTTTTTGTAACTTATAGGGCAGAAACTTTTGAAGTTAAGATAAACCGCCCTCCAGGTCTCTTTTCTGTGTACATATCTTATGATTTTGCCGTCTATATCTCGTTGGATACCCAGGTCAAGAAAATGGAACTTCTCCTCTTTTTCATGCTCCATTGTAAACTTAATATTAGGATAGGCGCTGTTCAAGACTTTTAGTACTTGAGATGTATCTTTAAAAGAATTACAAATAACGAAAGTGTTGTCGACATACCTGGTATAGAAGTTGGTCTGACTGATTGCGGATTTCAGCCTTGTTTGTTCCAGACTACCCATAAAAATATCTGCTAGAATCGGACCCAGGGGGCTTCCCGTGGCGACTCCGTCAATTTGGCGGTACAGAATGTTGTTAAACTGGGACTGTACGTCTTTTGTGCACATAAGTTTTTGATAACGTTTCGCTGTTTATTGCTGATGCTAATACCTTTATCAAAATATTATTAAACCAGTATTTAAAAATTCTCAGCGTATATATATATATATAACATTTCAACTGTTCCTGTTGTTCAAGTTATATGGGGTGGGGGCTCGATTAGGCAGGTTCGTCTACGGGTTATACACCGAATTCCGAAGTCGTTATCGCATACAGTTCACTTAAGTCTCCTACACATATGTGAAGCTATTGCAATACGATCGACAAAACAGGAACTCTGTATCTAAAAAGAACACCTCCAGACGCTGTTCCTACCATGGCTAAACTTAGATTCATGATTTTTCTTCTCATATTAATAATATGTGTAAAACTTGGGCACTGTGGTAGTAAGTAATTCCATATTAGTTTGTTTATTAGATATATCACACAGTGAGTGAAACAGTATTATTTACTGGATAAGACAGGAAGTGATACACATAAATGAAGCTTTGAAACTTAATAATTACCCGGATAAATTAGTCAGGAAATATGTAAGAAAATGTAAAAATAAAATAAATAATGATAGCAGCGATACTGATAATAACAATAATAATGATAATAATAATAGTGATAATAATAATAATTTAAATGACGACACCAACAATAAAGAATCTAAATCATCAGTAGTAATTCCATACAAGGAAGGAACCTCGGAAACCACCTTACGCAGAATTCTTAGCTAGGCAGGAATAAAAGTGGCTGGCATTCAAACCAACCACAAACTCAATTAGAAACAAGCCTTTTCTGTTAAAGCATCAATCCTGTGGAGCCTTTAAAACAAAACAATTTAGTTTATCTAATACTCTGCCTGCAATGATTGTCAGGTCAAATACATAAGTCAAACGAGTAGAACAGGGGCAGTCAGACTAGATGAACATAAACACTTAGCAAAATCTAGATTGGTTGATCCAAATAATATAAGAAATCTAGAGAATAGTTCAGCTATAGCACTCACTACATGCAGTTACACGCAACCATACAATAGGCTGGGTGGGATAAGATGACAGTTTTAAAATCTAATGTCACAGGGTGGAGGGGGAGATTGATAACAGAAGCTTTGTTCATCGAATCAACTGCAAATACGTGTAATAGGAATGATTCAACACCTGTCCACTCGGATATCATAAAAATTCTACTACCCCAACGATGACAAATAGGAGAAGACAAAGAAAACTATAAAGCTCAAGTTTCAAAGTCGTGTGATTGTAATTGAGATGATTATGAACAATAAATTTTGTTCGAAAGGTACCGTCATCCAGTAAATAATACTGTTTCACTCACTGTGTGATATATCTAATAAACAAACTAATATGGGATTCTTCTTCTCACCAAGAGTGCTTCTTCCCCTTAACCCTCTTTGTTTTTACTTTCTTTGCTTATTATTACAATTATTATTATTCTTATTCGTCATAAATTATACCTTTCATGAAAACATTCTCTCAGTACTATCGAGCTTTCCAGTTATACTATCCGGACTTATTATTATAAGTGATATTATCTCTTTTCTCAATTTATGCCTCCACCTGTTTCATTTCACACATCCACTATATCATGATGAACCTCTCATTGCAGTCTTACTATCTCCTCCTCTTTTAAACATGCCACTTTGTACTAGCCACTCACTCACCTGACAAATTTTATAACCTTGAACTGACTTGTCAATTTTCCTATCCCACACTCTACAAATCTATTATGACTAATCACCATCACCATTGTCTCCTATTTTGCAATATTTTGTAATCGATTTCAGCCTAGCACGTTTGTCACATAAATACGACTATTTATTTATTTTGACACCCCATAACTAATCTGTTATTCTACGTATCTATCACATAACTGGCTATCATTATTGTAATGACAACAAATATTTCTATTGTTTTACAACTGTAAGAATCTGAAGAGGAGAAATTGTTGAAAAGAATATTCTTCGTTCAGATTGACTTTTATATATGTAACAACTTGATCATTGTTCATCAACAGGGGGGAATTTTTACGTTATCAAGTTGGTCAATTGGTAAAAATAACAAAACTAAGTGCAGATTGCTGCATTTGATAAGTGTATAAAATTATAAAAGCAGCACGTGTTTACATAATGAAATTGCATATCATATCCGTGTTGATTTTGTCATTTCATGGGGAAGGGGAGGGTTGCAACCAGGTCAAATTCTGTTTTAGTCCATCATTCCTATTCAGACAATTTGGATTCCACTTGATAAGAAGTGCTTCTGGTGATACGCAATGTTCTTTGTGATTTCTAAAATTTTTCTGGATGATGATTTCAATATTGTCAAAATCAACACTGTGGACTGATTCTAT
The DNA here is from genome assembly GCA_944472155.2 of Trichobilharzia szidati. NCBI lineage: Eukaryota > Metazoa > Platyhelminthes > Trematoda > Strigeidida > Schistosomatidae > Trichobilharzia > Trichobilharzia szidati. Next base: position 2,105,930 of record OX235277.1, read on the forward strand.
AGCGTGTAGACAACTCTATGACTGATGATTTCTCCTGCTTTTTTAGTTCAGCTGGATTTCTCAGTGGTCGAACAGAGTCGGGTCTACAGTGTTCATTTCTTCTGATCTTGATTTCTCTCTGGTGATGTTTGTCTGATGTATATCGCATGACAAACCAAGTGCTTTATTTTGTACACTCAATTAGATTGAGAACCCTTAGGTATTTGGTCTTTTACATGGACAAGATTGCTTTGTAGTGTGTGAGTCTGATGTTTTGAAGAAAGCTCTGATATTGTCTTTATTGAGTACTCTTTTGATACCGTCTGACGTTTCTGATCTGATTGGAATATGTTTTCGACCACATATAATGTGGGTGTTAATTTTGTTGATGAAATTCTTTGGGTAGTTACTTTTCTTGGGAATTTTCGCAATTTTTGATATTTCTTCTTCTTTTTCCCTCACATCTGTTAACATCAAAGAGTATGCTCGTCTAAGAAGACTTGAAATAACTGATACTTTTGTGCTGATGGGGTGTGATGATCCGAAGTCTAAATATTTTTCTTCCTGAATATGGATAAACTAAAATGTCCCTTTTCCCTTCTTTTAACTAGGCAGTCTAAAAATGGTCTGATTTCGCTTCTAAAGTAAACTGGATGCTGGGACGAAGACTGTTCATTTTCTTCAAAAAATGAATTATGCAGATCTTGTTTTAGCACAACAAAGCATCATCAACGTGTGAGTATGCTTGAAAAGATGTTACCTTCAAATCTATTCCTACAAAGATCAGCGACTATTGAGGAAACTGGTAAAATCCATAACAACACCATTTGTCTGTCTGTATAAATTCCCTATAAATATAAAATAATTTCTCGCCAGACAGAATTTTAAGCTCTTAATTATTTTATTGGTGTCCAGGGGACATCTTTTAAACTTTTAAAGGTGAACTTGGTTTGCATGTATATAACGGAATAATTGTTTGGAAAGATCCTCCCGTGAACGATCCAATTAAAATATCGATACTCATCTGGATGTTTCAACTAACTTTGTAATACAAATGAACTGTCGTCAAGATTTGACAGAATAGTTATAAAATATTTGGGCGCCGAGTGAGAAGTAGACATTTGTAAAACATTTCGATTAATTTCCCTGAAGAAGTTCGGACCAGATTGCCGAACAAAACGTTGGAATTACTCATTTCAGTCTCGCTGAGACTTTACAAATATAATTTTTTACAAATAACTTTGTAATAATTATCCCTCTTTCTCCTACACTATATCATTTTTCTAATGTTTGCATACCCTCTGTTGATTGGATCCTTATTATTTGACTTTGTCCCTGTTTAATCTCTAAGTTTAGAGACTCTCTTCGTGATTGTATGATGATATTAATACCGTGTTGTTTAAAGGTGCGATTTTGTGCGTTGGTGGCACAGCGGTAGCATGCTCGCCAACTACGCCTCACGTGGTCCGACGTTCGATCCCCGGCCGACACACTCTTTTACCTCACAAAGGCAGTTATAAGACTGGTAAAGAGGGAAGGTTGGGCATGAGGCTGGCTAGTAACCTCATCCCGTAAAACTAAATAACACTACTACCGAAACTTTAGGCCTCTAGCTTGAAGCCCTATGTTCCACTGGGGACGTAGAGGAATAAAATACCGATGCGGTTTTGGTTGAATAAGGCGGAGACATTTTGAGGCTGGACTGTCACTGGGAATTATTTGGCGTGTGATTCTTGTGAGCAGAGTTTTTGATTCCACCTTCTGTTGGCAATATTCTAATTGATTCTAAGTACTTGCTGTGTAATGAGAAGATAAACTCTACTGTATAGTTGCCTAACAACACTGCTGAGGTAATTCTAAGTTTATGATGTTATTATCGTTAGATAAAACTACAGATTTTGCGGCAAATAACCGTCTTTTCTTTGTCTTTGGAGCGTATTGTGACTGTGTTTCTCTCAAGGAAGATCTGGTTAGCTAGACAGTAGAACGTAGAGGCAGATTTTCTGTCTACAGACCACAAAGAGTTTGTTTTGGTCGTTAGAAAGGGTTTCATGAGAAGAGTATTGTGTATTCTCCATAACTGGATATTTGATCACGGACGCTCCATTATCATCCTTGACAACATATAGAGGCAAATTCGTCAAGGTTTTAACAATGTTGATTTTATAAAATAGCTAAAATCTCTAGTTCATCCTCAAAGCCTTGGTCCTGATGGTGTACTTGCCGTTGTCTTCAGAAGGTGTGCTGATAAGCATTTCCGGTGCTTTCTTCTCTGGTAATGTTGAACCCTTTGCATGTGAAGACATTACAATTTTCCTGGTACTCAAATCATGTTCTGGTATTAATCGTAAATGAAGTACTACTTCAGATACCTCTCCTTTTTTGAAATTAGTGGAGAAATTACATTTACTCAACATTCAACCCTCCTTGAAACGTTTCAATGACCCTGAACACTGGACCTTCCTTGAAACGTTTTAATGATCGCAGACAGTTTGCTTATGAACATGGCAGAGGTACTCTGGATGCTGCTGCTGTCTTACACCGTAATATTGTCTCCCGTTTAGACAAAGGGGTCAAGTACGTTTGATGTGCCTTTCTGGACTACATATCTGCTTTTAACTCTGTGCCCATAGATGTCTTTTGTCAAACAGGCTTTCGTTGACACAAACTAATTGCTAGGCTATTAGCTGGTTGCATTCTTATTTCTTATACAGAATGCAGTATACTGCATATAAAGGCGAATCTTCCTCTGCCTTGCTTACTGTAGCTGGAGTCGCTAATGATGCGGTTCTCTCTTCCTTCCTTTCTTTCTTCTCACGTGACTTACCTACTTCGGATGAAATGAACTGGTTGTAAGTTACTTATCGATTTGACTATTCCAGACTGAATAGCTTTTTGTGCGACATGAGTCAGAGTTCGAAGCTAAGTGTTCTTACCTTAAATCCTCCCTAAATGTCAGACAACTGGCTTCATCTTCAGGCATAAACGTAATCTACTCCAACTGGTCTGTTCGCAAGATACTTGTAGAATAGCACTGAAATAGAAAATAAGTCAAGCATTCAGTACCTTGGAATAGTTCTATCCTCTTACCTTTCTCGGTCATCGCGTATTTCGTCGACTTCTAAGAAGGCGTTCCGTCCAATGTTCTACACAAAGAAGTTAGGACAATCAGGAATCACTCAATCTCTACATTTACAATTTGTTAACTGTTTCATCTTACCTATTGTTCTCTACTGCTTCCCCTAAGTCTTCCCCGGGCTACTGAGAAGGCTTTTAAGGGTTGCTCATAGGGAAAGTGGTGTGCCACTAACTCATGTTGTAACTGCTGTAGTTGACAGACACCTGAACTCATGTGAGAAATAGTCTGAATGTCTATTCTCAAATCTCCCTTTGCTACATGTCATCGCATAGAACTAGAAGGGATTAGAAGAAATTATATGCTTACTCGTACAACCAAGTACGCAGACTCAATGATACCATATTTGATCCAACTGCGTCTTATGTGATAGAGACAATATTAAGCCCGAAATCTACGACTTACTATGTTTTCAGCAAAGTGATTGCCTATTTAATCCTGTCCTATTAGTAATCTATGGTGATACTGTAATAACAGAAGACAAAGGCCAGGCAACAGATCGTTTATTAAGGAAAATCAACACATATTTATAGATTTTAATGTACATTATTGTAGATTATTGTCAGTAGAAAATACAGTCTTTTGATTGGTTGTTTCTCACAGACAGTTAACCTTGCATCTCTTTGTGGCTGTGTCAGATCATCCATATGCCAACTGTATCCACCTACGCAAAGATTTTTTTCTCATTTTCTCACCACCGCATTGGGGAAATAAACATTGACGTCAATTATTATTATTATATCCTTTAATTTCTACAGGAACATAGGGCTTCAGCCGTGCGTCTCCATTGCGTTCGGTTCTCTGCTAGAGTTTTCACCTGGCTCCAAGTCTCCCCACATGCTTTCATCTCCTCTTCATATAACCTCCTCCAAGTCACCCTTGCACTGACGACTGACTCGCCGCTTCCCTATCGGCCGGGTCCCACTCGAGCAATGGCTTGTCTAGTGATGTCACTCACTTGATGGTTTCCTCAGAGTATGGCCAGCCAATCCATCTCCATTTCTTCCTGCCTATTTGTTTCACAATCGGTTCCTGATGTGTTGGTTCGCTCTCTTATTTTGCATTCTATAATGAACTCCTTCTTAAACATACTTAGCTACCTAAATTATTAACATTGGCTAACTTTTTTGTACTTTACTCTATTTCTTCTTTCGTGTATCTACTGGTTCCGACTATATTAGAACTATGAGTATTACAAAACTGTCCTGTCATTAACCATCATGTAGTTATTAGTTTTTGTGGTTGTTTTATTTTTGTTCGGCAATATTAACTGACAATCATTGGTTGTGAACGCCATTATCACCATCTTAAAATTTTGTATTATGCAGGATTACTCACACTACCACTACAAACACCGCATTATACCTGATAAAAAACAAAACAACAACCGTGAAATGTTATTTTATGATTGTTTAGTGTTGTTTCAACCTAAATTAACTGATCATCTTGGCGATAAACATTCTTAAATATCATTTCATAACTTCTTGTATGACTATAGCTTTACTGTCACCATGCATAATCATATCATAACTTCCACTACCCAATACTGAGATATTATTTTATGTTGTTTATTTTCTTTTCTACTTCTTGGTATTTTTTTTTCGCATTTTTTAAAATTATTTTTGTGTTTGTTTTTTTGTTGTTGGTGTCTTTATATTTATTTTTTTTGAAATACTTCTTTTAAATGTTTGATAAAATTAGGTGCAAATATTGTAGATATGTGCTGAAAATTCTACACTGTACCACTAGTACTGTTTTTGGAATAAAGCAAATTATTATTATTATTTTTACAAAGGATTATATGCCCAGTACAATCAAGTACAGAGACTCGATGATACCATATTTGATCCAACTGCGTCTTATGTGATAGAGACAATGTTAAGTCCGAAATCTACGACTTACTATATTATCAGCAAAATAAGTAGCTCTTTTATCCTCTCCTATTTGTAATCTGCGGTGATACTATTTCAATTGACTTATAATTTTAGGTATTAACCTTATTATCATCATTATTACTTTACACTTTTTGTATATTCTTGACCTTATAATCACTGTTAATACCAAACATCTGGTAATTTCAATCCTGCAACATTAGATTTTGTATTTTTGCCTTTTTGCCGTTCCAATATTGTACTAAATGCTAAGAATTCTTCGTTGTATATCATACGTAGTGTTTTGGAATAAAGGAAAAAATCATTATTAGTATTAAGTTAACAATTAACGCCAGTTTCCTTTGGGAAAGCAAAAAATATTCACATCACTACAATATGCTATCTGATTGATCTCATGACTGGTAATCAAAGGAACCAAGCATAAATGCGTCACGCTTTATACTACTGATGTGGCTCCCTGCAGACACATAGAGATTAATAGGAGAGAGAAGGATGGTGAGACAAAGGATTATCCAGTGCACCGACGAGCAGCAAAAACAGGAGTTGAATACAAGCTACAATTCACTGAACAAAAGAGTAGAGAAAAGTGTCAGCGAAGAGAAAAGATGATATTATGAAGATGTGGTAAGTGGAGCAGAACAACCTGCAGGCAAAAGAGATGTCGCAACACTTTACAAACAGCTAAGTTCCTATCGGGGAAGAGATCAACACAAATTAAGCCAGTGAAGGATGACAATGGAAAGTTAATCGCCAAAGTGGTGGAGGAAAGGAAACACTGAGCTGAACACTTCAAAGGACTTCTAAATCGACCGCCACCTACAACGCACCCGATAATATGAACAGGGGATACCAACCTTCTGATGAAAGCAGAAATCCTGAAGGCCATAAAAATGCTAAAAACTGGAAAAGCAGCAGGATCAGACGGAATTCCCGCAGAAGTATTGGAAATGAACTCAGAGACATCGGCGGACTTGATGATGCTACTGCTGGAGAAGGCGTAGGGAGAGAGAAAGCTACCTGCGGATTGGAATAATGACTACCTATTCGTACTGCTAAAGAAAGGAAACCTAAGTCAGCCTAAGAACTGGCGTTATATTGCTCTCCTGTCTATCCTAAGAAAAACACTAAGCCACATCATCCTGGAGAGAATCAAACACGCCCTGGATTAAAAAAAATTTGACCGAAACAGGTTGGATTCAGGAGAAACAAGTTGTGCATCGATCAAATCGCGACACTAAGGATCATCATTGAACAGAGCTTGGAATGGCAGTCATCTCTCTAACTCAGCTTCATCGACATTGAAAAAGCTTTCAACAGCATCGATTGATAGGTGATTCGCAAACTACTTCGCTATTATGGGGTGCCGCCAACAATGAATTATACATCTCATCCAACAGTTGTACGCCAATGCTGCATTCCAAGTAATCCACAACGGGAAGTTCATGGAATCCTACGAAGTGAAGATGGGAGTAACACAAGGGTGGCTGTCTACTATCTCCAGTGATTTTCCTGATCGCAGTAGACTGGATAATCTGACAGACAGTGGGCAGCGAGGAAACAGGCATAAAATGAATCCTCACAAAAAACTTGGAGAATCTGGAATTCGTCGGTGATATATGCCTGATTTTCTACAAACTGGAAGATATGCAAGTGAAAAGTAACAAGTTGGCAGAAGAAGCATCAAAGAAAGATATGAATTCAGGTGAACATAGAGAAAACAGAGGTGATGAAGATTCCTGGCCAATAGCAACAGCGACAACAACAAAGAGAGACAACAGTCAGCATAAGTGGGAGAAATCTGAAAGAAGCAACCTCTTTTACCAACCGACCGACCTGGTAAGCATCGTTTCAACTACATGGGGCGGAACTGATGAGGATATCAAAGCGAGGTCAGCTTTCATTGTTCTCAAGTCTGTTTGGAAGTCAACAGAACTGTTCAGCAAGAAAAACAAGATGTCGATTTTCAATTTCAGTGTGAAGTCAGTGCAACTTACTGTGCGGATCAGAGACTTGGCGCCGTGCCACGTCACGAAGTGTACTTCGAACAAACTACACACCTTCATCAATCAACATCTATCTTTGCTCAATACTACTCAAGATCAGATGACCAGCCGGAAAAGATCAGCAACAGGGATCTCTGGCAATGAACGAACCAGCTCAGCAGGATCCAATTTTGCAACAAATATGCAGGAAGAAATGGAGGTGGACTGGCTGGCCATACTCTGATTAAACAAACCATCAATTGAGTGACATCACACGCCAGGCCATGGCTCGAGTGGAACCCGGTCGAATGTGAAGCAGCGAGTCGGTCGTTAGTGAGATCTTGACATTGAGGAGGTGATGTGAAGAGGAAATGAGTGCATGTGCGTAGACGTGGAGCCGGGTAAAAACGTTGATAGAGAACCGAATGCAATGGAGACGTGTGACTGAAGCCCTATGTTTCTGTAGGAACTAAAGGAAACAATAATAAAAATAATGTAGTATATATATTGATTGATTTGAAGAAATTAGATGAAGCCATACTTTTGTACTCCACAAACTTAATTGACAGACTGGCATTGCATAGAAATTCCATGAAATTCTCAATCCACAGATAGCACACTATGAGATGAGAGGTTAAGTGGTTCGATTCTGTCATTTCGCTTAGACTGGAATGAACGAAAAAGGTATTCTGTGTTCACTAACATTACTTCAATCTGGCTAACAAGCACTGCTGGTTGATAGGAGTAAGGGGTTTTAAACTACTCATTTGAATTTGTCAGTAGTATATACCATCTCCGACACAAATATGATCACGGAATGATATCAGTTAGAGAACTATTGGAAAACTAGTAGGGAGTACCCACCCACTGGGTTTCGAATCCAGGACCTTCCAGTTATAGGGCGAACTTTTAGGTAATTCATCTACTGCGATCCAGACTAATGGTAATTTCGTGATTGTAGTGTGACCACTAACCACGAGCCAATGTCATCGTTGGCTAGTATTTGTCCTCACTGCCGACCCCGTGGTCTCCATCAGTTACGACTTCCCTCACTACTATAACTCCAATCAACTTCATCCTGACGCCAATCACTAGTGTGAGTCAGATTGACTTTCAAGAGTGGATTTTAGAAGGATTTAATCTGTTTGTCAAGTGTGATCACAGATTGATATCAGTTAGATAACCGACCATTGAAAACCAAACCAGAGAGTTCTGGAGACACTGTGTCGAATCCCAGTGACTGAATGGTCTACATGGAGCTCACCTTGTACCTGGAAGGTCCTGGGTTCAAACCTTGGTAAGTGGGTGTCTACTACTGATGAGCCTCAAACTAGGACGAAACTACCGTCCAGGACTCCAAACGTTTTTCCAATCGAACCTGAAATAAATCAAATCTCTATAAAAGAATTCTTAAAAATATGAATTATTCCCTATTACCATTTCATATATTTGTGCGTTGAAGTTTTTGAAGCAGTTTGGTTGGGATTTTGGGGGTGGAGTTGCGAGCACCACGCCCCAACCCTCCCTCTTTATCCGGGCTTGGGACCGGCTAGAAAACTAGTGAGCTAGTAATCTAGGCGAGGTTAATCAGTCATGTTTGCAATGTGGCCACCATGCTAGGTGGCTCGCCATTACGGTGCAATGTGAATTGTTGGTATTAGATGATTGGAAGCAATCGGCCACAGGAAGCCTTGACTTGACCTAGGTTTCGTGCTAGTTGGCACTCATCAGCAAGGCGTATCTGCAACCTTGAAGGAACTCATGTCCCTTCTGAGATTCGAACCCGCATCACCCAGTGCTGAAGTCAGAGACGTGAACACTGAGCTATTCAGGCTAACCAATGATATTCCTAACTGTGGTGGACTGGATTATGCGTCAGACAGTGGGAAACCAGAAGACAGGGATTTCTTGGACCGACGTGAAGAACCTAGAAGACCTGGATTTCGCGCGTGGATGATTTATTTTTGATGTCACACAAAATCGAAGACTTACCAGCGAAAACCGAAAAACTGATCGTAGAAACAGCAAAGACAGGACTCCAGGTGAACATAGACAAGACGGAGGTTATGAAAATAACCAACTAACAACAACAACAGCAGCAACATCCAGCGCCAATCACCATCAACGGGAAGGATTTGAAAGAGGTTACTTCATTCACTTCACTTATCTAGGGAGCATTGTCTCAACTACAAGAGGAACGGACTGACGAGTATGTCAAATCGAGAATCGGGAAGGCGAGAAACACATTCATCAACCTGAAACCAATCTGGAAATCTTCGTCATTCCTCAGCATCAACAACAAAATTCGGATTTTCAATACAAACGTCAAGTCAGTCAGTTCTTCTATACGTACGGATCAGAAACTTGGCCAGTGTGTCACAAAGAGTATTTCCAACAGCCTGTTGCAGACCTTTATCAACAACTGTTTTCTTCTCTCTATACTGAAGTTCAGATGGCCGGAAAGAACAAGAACCAACAAGAAACTATGGGAACAAACAAAACAAGAACCAATCACTCAACAAATATGCAGGAGAAAGTGGAGATGAATTGGACACTCGCTGAGGAGGCCGTTGGTTGACATCGCGCGTCAGCCCATCGCTCGAATGGAACCCGAAAGGGAAGCGGCGAGTGGGACGTGCAAGGATGACATTGAGGAGATCGTGTGAAGAGGAGTTGAAACAGTATGGACTAACATAGATGCAAGTGAAAAGTACAACAGAAGACAGAAGCAGCAAGTGGAGACGTGCAGATGAAGCCCTATGTTCCACTAGGAACCCAAGGCAACAATAAATAACCAATTCATATATATATTATAGTTAATCTTCCACTCTTTCTCTTGCTTGCTCTTTCCAACAAGTATTGATTCGGGAAAACCACCTTCTCATGTCATTTCTTGCAAAATGAAACTGAAAAATGATGAAATATTCTTGAAGAAAAGTTCAATTTTAGGTCATTTCTACTCAAATATACATATATATATCGGTTTTTATTTCGTAAGATTAGAAATGATCAAGGAGACAGGCAAGACATGTTCTCATAAACACCGATACAGCCACACAGCTACACACAAACACTAACAAATATCGTAATTTCTACGACTTTCCGTCATCTTCTCATCACCGTTGAAAGAAAAGAACAGTGGAAGGAAGAAAAGCACGAAGACGGAGAAATGTTCTGGTCAAGTGAATTTTAAATTTATTGACAAGATTATTGATAAGGCAGGAAATGAAATGAAGCAACGTAACGTTTCCCTTTTTTTTCTATCCCGTCTTGTTTAATGAAGTGTAGAATGACAGTAAAACGCCTCAAAATTTAATAATAATAATAAAAATTGATGAGATATTCTCTAATTTCATCAAAATTATAGGCTTCTTCTTTTAATAAAAGACCAAAGATATTTATTAGATGCGTGAGGCGACAAACTACTGATAAGTCGATTTAAGTAGTTGGCGGCTACCACCCACACCACACACACACATCGGTAGTTAAGTCATCCTGCTTACTGTTTGCTGATGACATCAAGATATGGAGGACTTTACACGATGACAGTGATCAACTTGCTTTGCAGGAAGATTTAAACTTGTTAAGTGATTGGTGTAAGCACTGGGCCTTGGAGATTAACTTAAGCAAGAGTTTAGTTATGCATGTATCTCATAGTCACGTGCACAATTACTCAATGAATGGCATTACTCTTCCAGTGGTCACTGAGTACAAGGACTTGGGAGTGGTTGTGCAGCATGACTTGAAAATAGCAAAAAACTGTAGAGCTGCAGCCACTAGGGGTTTTCGAATATTATGGGCCATACGCAAGGCTTTTGCGAATTTTGACGCTGAAATACTTCGTATAATTATATCCGACTTATATCAGACCTCATTTGGAATATGGGATCCAGGCAGCGAGCCCGTGTTTCAAATACGAAATAGACTTATTCGAAAGGAGTAGGAACTAAGCTAATAAAGGGTTTCTCAACCCTCTCATATGAAGAGAGGTAAAGTCGACTGGGTTTATTTCAACTGTCATACAGACGACTTAGGAGTGACCTAATACTAGCATACCGTATCTTAAGAAATGATTTTGGAGCAAATTTATCTAATTTATTTCTTCATTCTAGCACCAACGAATTGCGAGGACATCACCTCAAGGTTCAAAAACCACGGTCGAATCGTCTGCGTTTGGAGATCCGTTTTTCGCATCGAATTGTGAATCATTGGAACTCCCTCCCGGGACACGTCGTATCAGCGACATCCGTTGATTCATTCAAGGCGAGATTGGACCTCCTGTGTGTAACAAATCGAAAGGATTAACACAGGCATATAGCCTACTATCCTAAATAAATTGTAAACTGTAAACTGTATCAACCACTCCCATTTCTCGTATCAGTTAGATCGCATGTATTCTGTTGATCTGAATAATTAGGGTTTCTAGGGAATAAAAATTATGCTGGAATTTTCGGATTGGAACAACTGACGACCGGAAAGGCAAAGACAACCACAACAACTTGTTTTTGATAGTTCTCAAGTACGAGGCTTTTGAAAGGTACTTTATAGGTCTGTATACTCTCTGTTTGCAATACTATACTATACTTATGCTAATAGGTATTTAGACTTTAATTCATCGCATCCGTTAACTATTAAGGCAGGCAGCTTAGTTAAGTGTTTTACAAACTGAGCAGTAGCACTAAGTAGTACAAGAAAAGACCTAAATGACGAAATAAAACAGATAGAAGAAGCGTTGATGTTGAATAACTATCCTATAAAATTCATTAGGAAGATCAGAAAAGGCCAAAAGCAAAATAAAAAATAATTGTGAAACTAGTAATGATAACATAAATAAGAGAGAATGTAAGGCATCTACTGTTATATCATATAAGGAGGGGACATCTGAGACCCTCCCTACGTAGGATTCTAAATAAAGCAGGAATTAGGGTGGCATTCACACCTACAAACTCACTCAGGGACAAGCTCTGTAGGTTAAAGGACCCAGTTGACCCAATTAGACAAAATAATATAACTGACAAAATACCTTGCAGTGACTGTGAGAGTCAACTACATAGGTCAAACTAGTAGGTCAGGGGTAGTCAGATTGTCAGAACATAAGAATTTAGCTAAGATAAGAATGGTTGACCCCGAGAAGATAAGTAATTTAGAAAAAAGCTCAGCGATTGCACTGCATGCATTAACATACAGCCATACAATAGGGTGGGAGGGGTTTAAAATTCTAAGAAGTAATATAGGTAGGTGAAGAGTGACAGAGGTTGATTACTGAATCTTTGTTCATAGAATAATCTACACCCAACAAGTGCAATAGTAATGACTCATCACTCATACCAGAAATATGAAAATACTACTACCAATCAAATCAAGTGATGAAAAATAATGGAATTGTATGAACAAAGTAGGAAAGTTGTGTCAGTGTCTTGGTATGCTTATGAACAATAAATAGTGCTAAAAATATCATCTGTAAATATTACTGTATAACACTGTGAGACTTTATCAAAATAAATTTACCCATAATGAAATTATACGCTACCACAGTGCACAAGTTTTATTCTTATATCAATATATTCTGAGGATAAATTTGAGGTGTATATCAGAAGAATCACCTCATATTTCCACTGAATGATCAATCAGAATAAAATAGGTGGAATGCAACTTGTTGTATTCTAATAAGTGAGGTGATTAGCGTAAAAATCCCTGCTGCCAATGTCACCTACTCCCTATGTGGTGAGAGCTGGCTGCTAGCCAAAGTTGGTAGACAGTAATTGACGTCAATGTTTATGTCCCCAATATTGGTCGTGAGAAAATGACAACAAAAGCTTTGCGTAGGCGGATACAGTTAGCATATGGATGATCTGACACAGCCACAAAGAGATGCAAGGTTAACTTTCAGTGAGAAACAACCAGTCAAAAGACAGTATTTTCTACTAACAATAATCTACTATAATGTACATTGAAATCTATAAATATGTGTTGATTTTCCTTAATAAACGATCTGCTGCATGGCCCTTGTCTTCTGTTGTTACACCTATCCTGATTGGGGTTATATAAATGATGGACAGTGGTTTGTTCCAATCTTATTTCCAGATGAACTAAGCCCACAGAACCCGAATTTGTTTCAAATCAAACAAATTCTTATCATAGATAATAACACTGCTACCTTGAAAGATACCAAATATAGCTCTACATTTGTCCTTGTAATCTATAGCCTTCAATCCTAAAGAGACACATGCTGTTTGAAAATGTCAGGATACATCTCTTACGTCGCTGTTAGGAGTGGCTTGCACCATAACCTTCACGATGATTTGCATGTTTAAGTAACTTAAATTGACGAAGCAGAAAAATGCACCAGCACATATTACTATAAGATTATTTTTTTAGGTTCCAGTTGGTACACAGCGTATCTCTGATTCTTGGCAGTCTTATTCATCTGGCGACACAACTGACCAGATACTAATATCTCCTCCTCATATGATCTCCTCCAAGTCACTTAGGTTCCACTCTAGCAACAACTCGAGGTCCGATGTCACCCAATTGTCCCCTCAGTTTATATCCGATCAGTCTCACTTTTCTCTGGAATAATCCTTAGTTGAGCAGTAGGTTCTTTGGTTGATTCGTTTCCAGAGTTTATCGCCATCAATTCATTTTAAACTGCCATCTGATCTGCTATATGGAGCCTGGGAAGACAGTTGTTCATAGAAGTCGACAGCTTGTTTCTGACCCATATAGGAGAACTGATTGACCTAAAATTTGTGTTGAAAATCTGAATTATGTTCTTCACGTAGAGTGGAGAAGACTTTCAAACTGATTTCGGAGTGATGAAGTTTTGTTTCGCCTTTCCAACTTCAACTGGTTTTGACATCCTCGTCCATGGCTGTAGTTGAGACGATGTTACCTAGATAAGTGAAGGATGTGAACACTTTCAGTCAGTGTCCGTTGTTGTTATTAGTTGTTGTTATCCACATCACCTCTGTCTTCTCCACGTTCTCTTGAATTCCTCTCTTTGCTGCCTTCATTTTCTGTCAGCTTGTTGGTTTTCCTCTGTAAGTCTTCCAATCTATCTGACATTAGACATAAATCGTCCGTGAAGTCTGCATACATGATTAACTGTAGTACTGCTAAAACCACACTTCACGAATGCTAATCGCATAAAAAACAACCACATCACAGTGTATGACTTCATCTTATCCAGTCGGCTGTAACACACACACATACACTCATGTCTGAACCCTGGAAGACTTAGTCAATTATACAAAGACAAGTTGTCTATTCAGTCAGTCTGTTGGAGTAAGATAAAAATTAATTATGTCTGTTCCTTCTTCTTTGTCTCTTCCTCATTTGTATGGTCATTATTTCTGTATCATTTCATGTTTAATTGCCACATGTGTAGTACTCATTTCATCATGAAATATTAATGAGGAATTCTGCTTCTCTTTCTTACTCTACTTCCCCTCTATCTTCATTCCTTCCTCTCCATCTCACTCTCACTCACTCTCTCCATCCAATGAATAAGGAATTGCTCTCAACTGATTAATTAATGATTCCTTTGTCACATTTATTTCCTGTCATCACCTCGATTTACAGCTTCGCTTCAATCTAATTCTGATTCTCCATTATTGGTGATTTGGAGTTTTATTTCGACTTGGTGTGGAAAAAAACATTGAATTGCCTACCAGTATGTCTCCCAGAGAACAGGAAGATTTCGTTTCCAGTTGCAGAGTCTGATTGATTATTCGTCTCATTTCAATGTGATTTAATTCAAGAAGTCATGTACACTGCATAATCACTGAAGACCAAAAGAAAGTGAAAATATCATTGGCTCGAGTCGTCGATTTTGATTTGGTTATGTTCTCTGAGATGGATGTGGTTGAATTTGCCTCTTTCTAGAATGACATTGCTTCTGACCATAGTTCAATATAAAGTGAACTTGTTTGAAGTCTTTCTCCGTGAATGATATCAGTATCTGTCCTGATGAAATCGGTTGTGAACGGTAGTTAATTCGCCTTAGAATTGAACGTGTTATTGACTTGGAATCTGACCACTTCAGTCGTCAAACGTAGTCTATATTAGTTGATGGATTTAATCTAAGATAATGTGCTTTTTGATAGTAGACTCTGTAGAAATTCCCCAGTAGTTTCGGTGTTTCTAGTGTGTTTAAAATTTCTACATTTCTCCGGTCGAATAGTTGTTCAAATGAAACCATCCTTAGAAACTTCAAGAAAATTCATCCTATCAATAAAATAATTATTATTGTTCCTCAAATATATTACTATTATTTGTTTGGGTTCCGAGTGAAACATGGGGCTTCAACAACACATCTTCACTTTGTTCTACCTCCGGCTGTCCTTTTCAGCTGACTCCACGACAGTCCATATTCTCTCATCTCCTCCATATCACCCTGGCAATGATGATCCCGTCGTCACTGCCCTTTGGGGCTCCACTCGAGTGAAGGATGGCCTGGCAATGGCGCGATTTCATTAAAGCGACCTCCTTCTCAATGTATGCTTGATCTGTAGTACCCCTGTACCAACTATAAACATACGATTTTAATCTAATTTGCATACTCATATTATATGTTTACACATACCGATTTTATATGTACTTCGTAAACATTTGTCAATTTACTGTTGAACGTTACCTTGATACAATTTCGAAATTTGACTACTGCTATAATACACGATTACACTCTTTACAAGTGCCTTCTGATTTTACGTTGTGGGCGTCGAGTAGCCACAACGTCTGCGCACATTGATAAACGTGAAGAAGTACTAGGAAATACGTGTACGCTCATTTAGTCAAATAGAACACCCAACAAATTGGTGAGCCCGACGACAAATTGCTGACTCCGACGACGACGACTTTTTGACCTCGACGCGTTGTTACACTTGCTGGATTATTAAAACTCTAACTTTCGCGGATTTATATATTTATTAAACAATTCGAACTCATTCTTGTGTTTGCTCATAGCACAACCTGCAGTAATTTGTGGTAAGCACCTACATTGCATGTTTTTCTGTTTTGCCATATTCTTATTGTGCACAAATTTTTCTGTTTTGCTACTCTTAAACCATTTTTTTACGAATTGTAACATGTCTTCCAATACCTCTGATAATTTAGAGCTGGGATCTGTTAGTACTATTTCTCTTACTGTACCAGTTTTTAAGCCCAGAGACCCTCATCTTTGGTTTGCACGACTGGAACATTATTTGGCTAGCAATAAGCTAACGTCACAGACAGCTAAATTCTGCATTTTGAGTACAGTACTACCAGACGAAGTCGCCGAGCAGGTGCGGCAATACATCGTCCAACCCAGCACAGAAGCGCCTTACGACAAGTTGAAGGAAGAGGTACTGCGATGCACTTCGCTTTCATATAGGCAAGCACTCGATCGCCTGTTAAGCAATGTTGAGTTAGGTGATAAAACCCCATCGCAACTCATAAGGCATATGCAAAGCCTAGTTGCCGGAAGAGAAATTGACAAACGTCTCTTTTATCAAATCTGGCTGCGACGACTTCCTGAAAACATCCAGCAGGTTCTCGCTTTCGGAGACGACGACATTGATATCAAAAGGCTCACCGAAATCGCGGATCGCATGTACGAGAGGTCAACACCTCAATCTGTCGCTTCCACTAGCAGAATACCAGACACTCACGATAGAATACAGACTCTAGAACACAAAGTCGACACCTTACTGAGTCAGTTAGCAAAACTGACCACACGCACACAACCAAGCCTTTCTAGAAGCTCGTCTCGTCGACGTCTTTCTCAATCCCCTAGCACGTCACGACATCGCGATAATATTTGCTGGTATCACCGTAGTTATGGAAGCAATGCACGACGGTGCCGTTCACCTTGCAACTTTCAGACTAAACCAAAAGATATATCGTCATGTGTAAAAAATACTGTTGGCAACCTACGATCTAACAGTCGTTTGTTTTATGTAACAGATAAAAATACCGGTACTACATTCTTAGTCGACACAGGAGCAGAGGTGAGTGTTCTCCCTCCGTCTACACAGGAACGTCAACATCCTGACCCAGCAGTTACGCTCCAAGCTGTTAATCAGTCCAGTATTGTTACATATGGAAGTAAACGAATGACTTTGGATCTTGGTCTGCAGAATACCTACACTTGGTCGTTCATCATTGCAGATGTTCCATCCCCAATCCTCAGTATCGATTTTCTACAGCAACACAAACTGTTAGTCGATCAGATAAGCCCTAAGCTAATAGACTCGCTCGATAAAACGTACATCGCTGGTACGATTAGCCGTGCATCATCACTGAACTTGATGGTCACACGCACACCAGCATCTCCATATACCAATTTAGTAAATCAGTTTCCTGACCTTTTACAACCTTCTTTTCGAGGAACAGGACCGAAGCATCATGTGGTTCATCATATTAAAACTACTGGACCACCAGTTTTTGCACGTCCCCGACGCCTTGACCCACATTGACTTAAAATCGCCAAAACAGAGTTCGATAAAATGCTAGAGCTTGGTATTATTCGACCGTCCAACAGCTCTTGGTCTTCACCGCTTCACATGGTACCCAAAAAGTCTTCTGGTGAGATACGGCCGTGTGGTGATTATCGAGCTTTAAACAAGCAAACGGTACCTGATCGATATCCAATACCACATATCCACGATTTCGCTAGCAACTTACCAGATGTTAAAGTTTTCTCTAAAGTCGATCTTGTCAGAGCGTATCATCATATTCCCATCCACCCGGATGACGTTCCGAAAACCGCCATTACCACACCATTTGGCTTATACGAATTCGTACGCATGCCCTTCGGACTGATGAACGCCACTCAGACATTTCAACGCCTAATTGACCAAGTACTCCGTGGTCTCCCTTTCGTCTACGCATACATCGATGACTTACTAATTGCAAGTGCAGACGAAGCCGAGCATTTGAAACATGTGAAGACAGTGTTTGAAAGACTGAACCAATACGGAATGACTATAAACTTAGACAAATGCGAATTTGGTAAGACCTCACTGAAATTTCTCGGTCATTTAATCGATAGCCAAGGAATCAGACCAGTCCCTGATGACGTACAAGCTATCAAAGATTATCCATTACCAGATTCTTTTAAGAAATTACGACGATTTTTGGGTCTCGTTAATTTTTACCGGCGTTTTATTCCGAACTGTGCTAAAGCTTTACAACCATTAACCAATTGCTTACGTGGACATAGTCGTTCATTCCATTTGCCCGCAGAAGCTGTTAAAGCATTCGAAAATGTCAAACAATTGTTAAATGACAAGAAACTCTTGGTCAGACGTCAAAATGACGCTCCTCTGTCTCTCATGACAGACGCTTCAGACGTTGCCATCGGGGCAGTTTTACAACAACAGGTACACGGCGAATGGCAACCCCTAGCATTCTTTTCGAAACGACTGAATCCTACTCAATGCCGCTATAGCACTTTTGGTAGAGAGTTATTGGCTGTTTATTTAGCAATCAAGCACTTTCGACATATGCTGGAAGGTACAGCTTTTACTGTCTTTACAGACCATAAAGCTCTTACGAAAGCCTTATCAGCAAAACAGGATAACTACTCTCCGTGTGAACTACGACATCTCGAGTTTATATCTCAGTTCACCTCTGATCTGCGACATGTGAAGGCTAAAAACAATGCAGTGGCAGACGCTTTATCACGTGTGCAGATTGACAACATTGTATGCCCAGACATCGACAACGAACGTCTCTCACACCTACAACGAGATGATGCCGAGCTAAAAAAGATCATGTCTTCTAAAACAACATCTTTAAAGCTAGACGCAATTCCTTTTGGCACGACAAAAATAATCTGCAACACCTCTACAGGTAAATATCGACCTTTTGTCCCAGCAGCTATGAGACATACAGTATTCGAGAAGTTACATAACTTGTCTCATCCCGGTGTCAGCGTTACTATCAAACTACTAAAAGAAAGATTTATATGGCCGAACATTAATGGCGATGTTAAGAAGTGGACACGAACTTGCTTGTCTTGTCAAAGAGTCAAAATCAACCGTCACACTAATGCACCACTTGGTCGCTTTCCTAACCCTGACTCTAGATTTGAACATATACATTTAGACATAGTTGGTCCACTGCCTCCTTCCAATGGTTTCAACTATATTCTAACTTGCATCGATAGATTCACTCGTTGGCCTGTAGCAGTTCCAATAGCCGACGTCTCCGCTGAAACAGTAGCTAAAGCTTTGGTCGAAAACTGGATAGCTAACTTTGGTGTCCCATCCATTATCACTACGGACAGAGGTGCTCAGTTTGAAAGCCAACTTTTTAACCAGCTAACTGAATTACTGGGCATCAAACGAATACGAACAACCGCCTACCATCCTAGTTCCAACGGCATGGTTGAACGCCTTCATCGACAACTCAAAGCCGCGCTCGCTGCTTCTTTGACTCAAAACGACTGGTCAACCAAACTCCCACTGGTACTGCTTGGTATACGATCTGCTCTAAAGAAAGATATTGGCTGCTGTGTTTCCGAACTAGTCTATGGAACAACATTACGACTACCAGGAGAATTTTTCACCCCAGGTAACCATGTTCCACAAGATATGACTGGTTATGTGCACCAGCTAAAACAACACATGAACAAGCTCAAGATATCACTTCCACGCCAGCAGGAACGAACGTCATACATCCCACCACAACTGACAGATTGCACTCACGTCTTCGTCAGGAAAGAGGGTGTACAACGACCACTTCAACCCGCTTATGATGGCCCATTCAAAGTTCTAAATAAAAATGATAAAGTTATCACGATAGAACGACTGAATAAAGCAGAAGCCATCAGTGTCGACAGAGTCAAACCAGCATTCATCGACGATTTCGAAGCCAACGATAAAGACCAGCTGAACGAAGTGCCAGCACCTACATCCACGCAAGCTTCAACGTCGCCAGAGAAACCTATGAAAACTACCCGTTCTGGTAGGAGAGTTCATTGGCCTAAACGTTATGTGCAAATCATCAAAATATAACTTACTACGAATTTTCATTTTTATTATCTTTATTCGTAATTGTCATTTAACTACTCATTTAACTGATTAATATTTTCATACGTCAATCACGTCACTACTATTTTAACATCGATATTCCCTGTATTATTACATTTAATCATATAGCGCTTAATATTCACCTATCGTTTCCGTATACAGACTACAGATCCCCGGCCGATTGTATCATTCCTTATATATTCTACCACGATCATCAATCCTATTTTTTCTTTTATTATCGCATTTATTATCGGCCTTATTGACCGCATTAAATTGCTCATTTTTTCAGCTTAATAAATCGCTTTCTATGTACTATCTCTGCTGCATATTACGCCGATGCATGTTTTCGTCGAACACTTAAATGTATTTTTTTTATATTTCAGTGTTCTGGTGGGGGAATTATGTAGTACCCCTGTACCAACTATAAACATACGATTTTAATCTAATTTGCATACTCATATTATATGTTTACACATACCGATTTTATATGTACTTCGTAAACATTTGTCAATTTACTGTTGAACGTTACCTTGATACAATTTCGAAATTTGACTACTGCTATAATACACGATTACACTCTTTACAAGTGCCTTCTGATTTTACGTTGTGGGCGTCGAGTAGCCACAACGTCTGCGCACATTGATAAACGTGAAGAAGTACTAGGAAATACGTGTACGCTCATTTAGTCAAATAGAACACGCAACAGATCCACCTGCATCTTCTCCTACATATTTGTTGAGCAGTCGAATCTTAGTCGGTTGGTTTGTTCCCAGACAGAGTTTCTTGTTACTAATTCCTTCTTTCTAGCCAGCCGGATAACCGGCCATTGATCTTCAGTATGCAGACAGGCAGGCAGCGAAGTGGACAGCTGTTGATAAGAGTCTGTAACAGGCTGTCGGAAATCCGTTCTGCTACGGACGTGTAGTGCAAGTTTCTGACCTGTATAGAAGAACTAACTGACTGACAGAATTCGCATTTGTGCTGAATAGAATGCGAATGTTGTTCTTGATGCTAGCTGAATCAGTGAGTTAGGCAGACGAATTCCAAATTGGTTTCAGGTTGATGAAGGCGTGTCTTGCCTTTCCAATCCTCCCTGACTGGCTTTGACATCTTCATCCGTGTTTTCCGACTGCCTGTGGTTGAAACGATGCTTCCTAGATAAGTGAAGGAAGTCACCTGTGTCGAATTTCTCCCGTTTATGGTGATTGTTGCTGAGTGTTTTCTTTGTGGCTATTGGTTTGTTATCTTCATCACCTCTGTCTTCACCTTGCCTATGTTCACTTCATATGAAATCTACACTGAGTCGATATTATCTGAGAGAAGTGCAACAAACGCTTTGCAGTGAAACAAATCATCTCATCACCCAACCATCTCTGAGGTGGATGTGGTTAATTTAATTTTTAATTTAATTTTTAATTTTTTTAATTTTTTTTTTTAATTTTTGTTTACAGCTTGATTCCACACAGTACTTTTGGTAGAAGTATGGAATTTTCAGCATGGATATCGGTAGCCCAAATTTCACAGGCCGACCATAGATATCGGATGTGCGTCGGCAGGTAATCGAACCCCGGACCATGTGCATGGTCGGCGGGAGTCCTAACCACTGTGAATTATCCTCTTTCTAGATGACATTACTTCAGATCATACTTAAATATAAAGTGAACTAGTCTGAAGTCTTTCTCCATGAATGATATCAGTATCTGTCCTAATGAAATCGGTTGTGAATGGTAGTTAATTTGCCTTAGAATTGAACGCGTTATTGACTTGGAATCATGTACACTGCATAACCACTGAAGACCAAAAGTAAGTGAGAGTATCTGTGGCTCAGATGATCGATTTTGATGTGGTTATGTTCTGTGGGATGGATGTCGTCGAGTTACGAAGTTTACATTGTCTTATTCCTATATAACACAGGTTTAGAGCAGGCTACAGTATTAAGCCAGCTTATTTAACTTCTTCAAGACTGAAATCATTGTCTCTTCTGACGACATTGGTTGTGATTCGATGTTAATTCTCATTAATTATCGACAGTTTCCATTGACTTGGAACTTGGCTTTTTTGTCTTGTGATTTATCACTTATTACGCAGTTTTAAAATCCTTATTGAGTCATACAAAAGAAATGACTTTCAGTGAAGAGTTACTCTTTTCAACAACATCAATTTCAAGATGTACAGTCATAATAAAAATAATAATAATAGTAATAATAATAAATAATAGCTTCATTCCAAACAGTATTTGTGGTACAGGTATGGAATTTTCAGCGTGCATTACAATATTGCATTTAATTACCTCATAAGTTTTATAAGATTTTAAAAATAAAAAGCAACAACAACAAAAGAAAAAAAGATAAATAAAAGAAATAAAAAAGAACAGCATTGCATTCACATATTTAAACAATGCACCACAGGATATGAAATATAAAATTAGTGTGTAATAGAAGATGTGAGCAACAATATAATAGTAACAAAGAAAGGAGAATAAAAGCTAATGGGAACTATTTGTTAGAGTGCCGCAGTAAGTTGATCGTGTCATACCTAACGGATTTCTCATCACATAATAACAGCTGTGCCAGATAAGGTATTGTGGAGTTTTGTACTTGGTAGTCCTGGCATATAGCCTCCTATAGCTGCTTCTAGTTCTACCAGATGAAATGCAAGGAGAGAGCTGCGTATAGAGAGGATGCTCAGGGTCTGACAATATAGTATTCGCTAGTTTCTTACATGACATTATATGTCCATCCACAATGGTGTTAACCAGTTGGTTTAACGATACCCCACTTCCCCTACTAACAGCTTTTAGTGCCCTACGCAGCAAAGCAAAGTCTTTCTTAAGTAGTCCAGGAAAGATTAATGGGGAGCAGTAAAGAGGGATGGGTAAAATACAAGAATTGACAAAGTGAGAAAGCAAAGACTGCTTTATACCAGACTGCCTTAACTTCCTGACGTAGAACGTTAAGCGAAACATCTTTCTAGTAACTAGCAAGATGTGTTTGTGACAAATGATCTTTGCAACAAAAAGAATATTTCCAAAGATGTGTCTCTAGAATTGTAAACGTCTTTCAGATAACAAATTACGTAAGGTAGAGAGTATTAATCGGGTAGAAAGTAATATATATATATACATGAGAGTCAAGTTAACAACAGTGGTAATAACAGTTAGAAATTTGATAGAGAGTAGATTTAAAAAAATTCCTCCACGTTCCCCACTGGAACATAGGGCTTCACGCTAGAGACTTGAAGTTTCAGTAGAAGTGGTGTTTATTTTTGTGGGATGGGGTTGCTAGCCTCATGCGCAATCTTTCATATTTATCAATCTTATTACAGGCTTAGCGGGGTTAAGGAGTGCATCGGCCAGGAATTGAACCCCGAACTACATGCGTGGTTGGCTAGCATTCTACTGCTCTGTCCCAATGATGACACTTGTTGGTGGTCGCGCTAAGTCACGAATTGGTAGAAGTTAAAATTCATGGGTTGGCAATTGAATGGCGTTATTCCCAGTTGCTGAATGGTATACGAGGTTGACTTGTAAGCGGAGGGTCCTGGGTTCGAAGCATGTCAGTGAGTGCGTACTGCCGATGATTAAAAAAAAGACTAAGATGAAACGGCTGTCCAGTACTTCCTCGTTGGTTTTTAATGGTTCTCTAATTGATATCAATCCGTGCGTGGTCAAACTCGTAAAAACATATCTAATCCTTACAAACCAACTCTTGAAAATTCCCTTGTAGTTTTTGGAAAAGGTAACTCATCGAGGTCTCATTCTTTTTCTGATCTAAACTGGATGCCAGGAGATAGATAGAATCAGGCCACAAATTGACTTTGACACTTAATTATGGATAAGATTTTATTTTGATAAATCACACAGTGCTGTCATACAGTAATATTAACTGATGACCACCTTTCAAACACAAATTATTACCGCTCATAATCATATCACGTCACTCACACAACTTTTTCCTTCATTTATATACATCTGTGGAATTGATGATTAGCATTCAGATATAATAATAATAATGTGAGTGTTATTCATCAATTACAATTAGATGGGAAATAAGACGAGTGTTTTTATAGTCATAATAAGTAACTTGTTAGAAGGTACTAATGCATGTGAATCGAAATAGAATTTCGAAATTATTTGTTATCCTCCTCTGATTTGACTGACTGGTGGTAATAATATCTTCCATATTTCTCCTATTTGCAATGAGTCATTTCTGTTGCTTGTGTTGGGTGTAGACTCGATGAACCAGGCAGGATTCAGTAATCAATCTCTCCCTCCACCTACATAGATTACTTCTTAGAATCTTAACCCTCGCCCACCCTATTGTGTGGTTGTGTGTTAATGCATGCACTGAGATTGCTGAGTTTTCTTTTTCTAAATTACTTATCTTCTTGGGGTCAACCACTCTTGCCTTAGCTAAATTCTTATGTTCCGACAATCTGACTACTGCCAACCCGATCTACTAGTTTGACCTATATAGTTGACCTCACAATCATTACAAGGCATTTTGCAAATTATATCATTTTGTCTAATTGGTCCACCGGGTCTTTTAACCTACAGAGCTTGTCCTACCTGAATGAGTTTGTAGGTTTGAATGTCACCCTAATTCCTGCTTTATTAAGAATCCTACGTAGGGTCTCAGATGTCCCTTCCATACGTGGTATAACAGTAGATGACTTATATTCTCTCTTATTTATGTTATCACTACTAGTTTCATTATTATTTTTATTTTACTTTTGCCCTTTTTCGATCTTCCTAATGAATTTTATGGGATAGTTATTCAACACCAAGGTCATCAGTTAATATTACTGTGTAACACTGAGTGCTTTATCAAAATAAAGTCCTATCCATAATGGAGTTACACTCTACCACAGTGCCCAAGTTTTATACTTATATGACTTCGACACTCTCGAAATAATCCAGAAGAAATTTCGGAAATCATAATGAACGTCTCACATCATCAGAAGCACTTCATTTAAATGGAAAAGGAATGATGGAGAGACAAAATTTGACTCGGTGTCAACACTGCACAACCCTGACCTCCATGAAGTGATAAAATCCTCACAATTGTGATAAGCAATTTGATTATGGAAACATGCTGCTTTTATAATTTTATACACTTATCAAATCGAACAATTAACACATGGTTTTATTACCTTTACCAATTCATCCACTTGACAACAACATAAGCATTACCGCATACAGAGAACAATGATTAAGTTACTCACTGTGTCTAAGCTTAGGTTTTGTAGTTTCTGGTTTAACACTTAATAGCGAAACGTGAGTAAAAACAATATAGTTTTGATTTTTCATTCATTGGGAAACATACGAAAGCTTTTATAAAGATGAGTTTCATTTACAGAATTCCCAAATGTTTTCAATCTGGAGAAGCAACGTTTTCTGATTGGTTGTTTTCTTGCTGAAGGTTGTTATGTTGTCTCTTTGTGGCCATTTCTCAGAAAATCAAGCCATATATCTGCGAATCATATTCCTACACTTTAACTCCACTGTGATTAGCTGAGGATTTCCTCAAGGTTAAGCTTTGTTATTGTTTCTCTCACGACCCTGATTCAGGAGGTGAACATCGACGTAAATTTTTGTCTATAATTTTGGCTTGTAGCCAGCTCTGACCACACTCTGAGTGCGGCCTATCTGCATCTAGCTCAACAGGAGCCGTTGAATTCGTATATACACACTGATGTGGCCCTCTCCAGTAACTAAGCTTTAGTGAATTATGTCACTATCGGTCGGGTTGAGAAACTGATGTGTAGTTCTTCCAACTCATCTGTCAACATACGGCCTAATATATCATTGGGCATACCGCCTTTGAACCACAGTTTTAAATAAATCTTTTTCCAACTCACCATGTCCCACTTAGTTTTGTCAATGCTTTCAGAAATACACTTCTTTATAAAACTGATAAGATAACCATTGTGTCACAGAGTACTTTTAAAACTTTTTATTTCGTCTTCATTACAATCCTCAGTACACAAACGTCTAATTCTATAAACTAAGACAACGAATTAGATTCCACTTATAATGTATGACTATGAAACTATGCTAAAGGACTGTGATTGAAAACTAGGTATTTAGTAACTAGTATTATACCTCTGATCCTTTTTTTGTTTGGTGCACACTGACTGGCACCATGTCACTAGGAGTCTCTGACGGCAGCACCGGGTGACATGAGTTCCTTCAAGGTTCCAGATGCTCCTTGATGACCAGCAAGTGCCAACAAGCACGAAACCTAGAAGGTTCAGACAGGGCTTCCTGCCGATTATCTCCAATCATCTTCTAATAACAACAACTCAGGGTGTACAATAATGATGAGCAACCTAGTGACATGGTGGCCACACTGCGGATTGACTGACTGATAGAATTCAGTCTGCGCCAAATGAAGGATCAGACGTACAACACTAGTTAGTTGCTGCTTAGTATTCAATCAGAGTGTCTAATACAATCCTATAGTAGGTCAGTCGTGAGCCTGAACAGCTCAGTGGCAACATGTGTGACTGCAGCCAAAACTGGGTGACACAAATTGGAATCTCAGACAGGAGACATGAATTCCTTCAAAACTGCAGATGTTTGGGGCCTACCTTCTTTCAAACTGTGGGGAACGGGGAGACAGGAATACAATAGACCACTAATAAGAAGAATCTAGAAGATCTGGATTTCGCGCGTGGTTGATTTATGTTTAATGACATTCACACAAACTCGAAGACTTTCAGACAGGTTGACGAAAACCGACAAATTGGCTGGGAAGGCGAGGCAAGCAGAGAAGACAGGACTTCAGGTGAATATAGAGGAGAAGACGGCTGTGATGAAGATAACCAATCAGAAGCAACAGCAAAAGCAACCAGATCCATTCAGCATCAACGAGAGAGATTTGAATGAGGTCAATTCCTTCACTAACCTGGGAAGCCCAGTTTCAACCACAGGCGGACAGCACGGATAAAAATGTCAAAGCCAGCCAGCCAGGCAGCCAGAACTGGAAAGGCGAGATACCCCTTTTATCAATCTGAAACTAGTTTGGAAATCTTCTGCCTCACTCACTGACTCAGTCAGCCAGCATAAACAAAAACATTCGGATTCTTTTCAACACAAATGTGACTTTGGTCAATCAGTCAGTTCTTCTATACACGTCAGAAACTTATACTGCGCACCCGTCACGAAAAGCATTTCCATCCGGTTAAAAACTTCACTGGCTCTATAGTGAAGATCGAATGGCCAGCCAGAAACTCTAGCAATGAACGGACCAATCAAGAGTAGATTACTCAACAAATATGTAGGAGAAAATGGGGATATACTGGGCACACGCTGAGGAGGCCGTCAGTCTAATGACATTCCGCCATCGCCAGGCCAGTGCTCGGGTGGAATTCAAATGAGAAGCGACGAGTGGGTCGTCATTGTGAGGGTGACATGGAGGAGATCGTGTGGCGAGAAGGAGGAAGAGGAGGAGATGAGAGATTATGGGCAATCGTGGAGATAGCGAGCTAAAGAGGACAGAAGTGGTGCTATCGCAGCCCTATATTCCACTTGGAACCCAAGGGAATAGTAGTAATAGTAAAGGTCATGATGATTGGTGGCAAATGCCAACAAGAACGAAATCTACGTCTTGGCATGTCTTCCTGCAGACTACTTTCAACCATCTAATACATGGATATACTTTCCGTTCCATGTCACTGCTTTGTAGACTTTCCTCTCTAACACTCCATCTAAGCTTCTAATAAGAAGAACATCCAAATTATTGTCACAAACGATGAATGTATCCTCTACATAATAACGACAATAATATTCAAGTTTTATAAGAAAAAGGCTCAAACAGCGAAGAAAAGTTTCTTTTCGACAATTCATTTTCATGAGCTGTACAATCGTAATTATATTTAACAAAGAAATCTTTAGAGCAATCAGATACTGGTAAACTTTGTCTTTGAAAAATTGTATTACATAATGTAAGGTGTAACCTGGAAGGGATGACTAATTGTAAGTTAGAAAAGAGACAGAAGTTGGCATGACGTAATAAGTGTGAGATAGTAAATAATCAATAAGCTCGTGTAAAATGGACAGGAACTAGTGGAAAGGCGATAAAGTGTTTTAGTATAAAATATGTATGAAAAAGTAATGTTATTAATAAACAGTAATAGAGTGGTAATAAGATGTGGATGATGGGAATAATAATGATAATAAAAGAATTAATAACAATAATAATAATTATAACAATAATGATAATAATAATAACGGTGAACTTAAATGATAAAAGAAAGAAGCAAAATTACAGTAAGAACTTTATTTTGGCCACGGTAGGGCGAGAGAATGCATGTATCGCTTTTGAATGCAGAGGTCCGGTTTCAGATCTCGAATAGCTAATGCTTCAGCTACGTACAGATGGCGTATGCGAAGTCCCTTTGTAGGGGTGCTCGATGTCCGGAGATGACAAGGTGTTCGAGGATAGAGCTGCTGGTATTCTTCTTTTCTCCTCTGGCTAACCAAGCTGGACAGTGTTCTAGAATACGTTTGTGGACTTGACGTTGCCTAGGGCCGATATGCTTTGCTCCACACAAGCAAATAAACTGATTGCACAGCTCATGAAAATGAAACGTCGAAAAGAAAATTTTCTTCACTTTTTGCTCCTTTTTCTCATGACTCAATATGGGAATATTTCCTTCATATTCAAGTTTGTTGAACATCATCTCTCTTAGACGATCATTTCCTTATTTCGCTAAAACGGTATCATCTCATCAGGGATCTAGGTAGAGGGGGACGGAAGGAGTAACTAACTCATAGCAACCCTATAGATTTCAATCTTCATATTCACCAATGACAAGCTGAACAAGGGAAATAAATGTTCAGAAAACTAGGGAAACATCTAATATTACAGGCTTTTTAAATGCATACTGGATAACA
The DNA here is from genome assembly GCA_944472155.2 of Trichobilharzia szidati. NCBI lineage: Eukaryota > Metazoa > Platyhelminthes > Trematoda > Strigeidida > Schistosomatidae > Trichobilharzia > Trichobilharzia szidati. Next base: position 2,134,834 of record OX235277.1, read on the forward strand.
GGATGACAAAAAAAACAACATAGATCTTCTTCTAAATACTCTAATTCTCAAGAGAGGGGAAACTGGGAAATTATTGCATACTAGCGTTTTTTTCTTCTTCAAAATAACATCACAAAGTTTTATAGTAGGAATAAACTTCAGTAAAGGTAGTAGTATATAATTAAACATCAAAATAACTCTCCAATGAAACAGTGAACGAATAAATAAATAAATAAATGAGCAAGCAAATTGTTACATTGTTAGTTATCAACTTCCGTTAGGCATTAATCGAACATTTAACAATAATAATAATAACAATAATTATACTGGTTGGTATTTAGCAAAATAAAAGGCATTGAACATTGATTAATGTGACCTTGGAAAAGACTTGTTAAAAATTCAAAAAGAGAGGAAGGAATATCAACTCTGAAATGAAGTCAACTAACTAAACAAAATAAATTTAACATGGCGAATATGTTGAAAAACACGCTCAATAACTAGGTCATACGTATGTTTGTATATATATTTCATTTGGGGATTTTAGAACGATTTCCACATGACCTTGAAAAGTATCTAATCTTGATTAAACTGTCAAAAATGATCATGCTTTTATGTTAACAGCTAAATAAAACTCAGGAAACAATTATAAATAATAATAATAATATATTGATGTTGATAATAATAGTGATTATTAAGAGTTTAAAAGTAAATAAGTAATATATTCGAAAAGTATAGAAAAGTTGTGTTTTAATCACGTTTTTTTAAACAATCTGTTCTGAGTGGAACATAGGGCTTAAACAGCAGTTCTCTTCACCTGGCTACATGATTGACTGCGGGATGTCATCTCCGCCACCCAATCACACGATCTCCTACATGTCGCCCATTGGAATAACGCTAAATTCACCGGTTGACGCTCGTGGTCTACTCGAGCGATTGCGTAGTGCTCAATGTCACCTGACAGTCTCCTCAGTGTGGGTCCGATCCATTTTTATTCTAGGATTTAGATATGATGGAGAAGATTTGTAGTTCAGGTGGATGATTTTGATGAGGTTGTGTTCTGTGAGCTGCTGGATAGTTAATTTGCGAAGCTTTCATCATCCTACTAGGTGACATCTTCAGTGCATACTTCAATCTGTTGAAGTGAGCTTTTAGATTTCTCCACGAGTTTATTAATCATCTCTCCTGGTTGGTGACCTTGGACGTGATTGGATGCGGATCTCATGGACGTCTTCCAAACGAATGGGTATCCACGGAATTTCATCAAAAGACATATACCCCCAAGCCAACCTATCAAACCAAACGCCTCCAAGGAAAGCACGAAGGAAATCTCCTTACCATATATAAAAGATATCTCGGAAATCACTGCAAGACTCGTCAAACCTTTAGGAATTGACGTCGTACACAAACCAACAAAATCACTTCACTCAATTCTATGTCAACCAAAAGACTCAACAAAGAAAGAAGATTAAACCAACATCATCTACAAAATAAATTGTAACAACTGCGAAAAACACTACATTGGCCAAAGTGGACGTCCCCTTCGTCTTCGTATCCAGGAACATAAGCTAGCCGTCAAAAGACATGATATCCACTCTCTCATATCACTACATACAGACAACCACGGACATCAATTCGACTATGACAACGTTCAAATATTAGACAGAGGAAACACCAAGAATGCTAGAGAATTTTTAGAAGCCTGCCTGGTATTCCAGTGAATCATCAATCAATAGACACATCGAGATAGACAAAATTTATCAGCCGATAAGAAAGAAACCTCACACACACAAAGAATCAAAGTTCAAGTCAAAGAAACAATGAGTGACAATACAAGTAACCTAGAAGGTGTGAAAACACACAAAAACAACCAATCACGTCCAAGGTCACCAACCAGGAGAGATGATTAATAAACCCGTGGAGAAATCTAAAAGCTCACTTCAACAGATTGAAGTGTGCACTGAAGATGTCACCTAGTAGGATGATGAAAGCTTCGCAAATTAACTATCCATCTCAGAGAACACAACCACATCAAAATATTTTTGGATTATTTATTGGGTAATATATTCTTGGTTAACTTGAAAATTCTCATTGAGTCATATAAAAGAAAAGACGTTCAGCGAAGAGGTACTATTTTTGGCAATAAAAGGAATATTTCCAAGTATATGTCATTAGAATTATAAATTTTCGTTAACAAATTTCTATAGTTTGCTTTGTAAGGGTTAGTTATGTTTTTACGAGTTGATCACAGATTGATATTGGTTAGAGAACCATTGAAAAACAGCACTGGAGTAGTGGACAGCTGTTACATCCTAGTTTGGGTATCATCGGCAGTACTCACCCACCTGTCAGGGTTCGAACCTAACACCTTCCGGTTACAAGACAAGCTCGTATACCATTCAACCATTGGGATCCGATTCAGTGGCCAGTGCACGAATTTTAACTTCTACCAATTCGTGATTTTGCGCGACCATAACCAATCTCATCAGTGGGACATCCATCCTCACATGTGACCTCTGGATGGACCTCACTGATCACTACTTCTCACCAGAACTCCAGCAAATTTCGTTAATTGGTTAGAAACTAAAATAAAATTAAATGAACAAGTTGAGTAACGTAATCTAATTGACGGGTTTGAGTAGAGCTCAACTCATGTTAAATTGAACAAAAGTCAAGTTAGCGACAGTGGTAATAAGGGGTCGAGATTTAATTTAGGGTGGGGAGTAAGAAAAAATTACACATTTAAGAAACAAACAATCAAGAGGAAGACGAAATAAAAATTACGTAATTGGTGTTAAGACAGTTCAGGTCCAATGTAGGTTTTATAACTGAAAAACGTCTTCCTGTGTATGCAGACTTGAAGTTTTAACATATGTGAATTGCCATTGCTTCTGAGGAGTTTGAAGAAATTGAATTCGTACTCTTTTAGCAAGATTCTCACTTATTCCGTAGGTGACTTTGATGTCGGTTTGTGGGTTTGTTTGGTGCTCTGATTCTATCAGGTGTTCCAGAATAGAGCTGTTGTTAACTTACTTGACTTTTGTTCAATTTTAATTTTAGCTGAGCTCTACTCAACCTCGTCAATTAGATTACGTCACTCAACTTGCTTATTTATTCTTACTTTAGTTTCTAACCAGCTGACGAAATTTGTTATTTAAAACTTACAATTCTAATGACACATCCTTGGAAATATTCCTTCTGTTGCTATTATAGTATTAGCAGTCAAATCGAATAAAATGAAAACGTTACGTAATATTGTGTGAAATTTGATAACATAGAATTTAACGCTGCAAAACAGAATTGATTTAGAATGACAAGTGGAACAAGTGAAATAATACCGGGGACAATTAAAAGTGAGAGTAGTAATAGTAACAATTGACTTAATAAGGAAGAGTATACAAAGTGAATAGACAAAAATGAAAAAATGAAAAATTGGTAGAGCCAAAATATGATTGGGGATTACCATACTTTAGCATAGAGGGATTAAGACCATGAAAGTTGGAGGGGTTGAACGAACTTCTTCTGTACACAGAGATCTGGCTTTTCTGTTTCGATAGCCAAAGATGGCTTCAGCAATATAGATGAGTCAGGTACGTAGGGATTTAGGTAAATTGCTCTTTGCCTTGTAGATGACTTTAAAGGCGGAGGCTATAGAGATAGGGTGATCATTATCAACCAGTTGTTCAATGATCGCACTCCTTATTGCTTCACTTCCACCTCTTCGTAACCATGCAGGATAGTGTTCTTGCACCCTCTTGGACAAAACTCGAGTCGAACGACCGATATACCTAGCTCTACACGAGCAGGTGAATTGATAAACACACGTGGAGTTGGTCAACAGCGGGATATTGTCCTTCAGGTTATTGAACAATAATGGTCAACTAGTAAATGCTATTTTCAGAGATGCAGCAGGAAATGTTCTTTTCAGTGACTGTGATATCCTTCGTTTCATGATATCAGAAGTTAAGTCACCTTTGAATTCTGAGCTCATGTAGAGTATTTTCTTAGGTACGGATGGTCATTCACGTTTTATAGGATTTGAATGTATATTTTTATCTATAAAACGTGGTGGAAATCCGTTTTCTGTTAGGATTTTTCTCACAATGTATAACTCATCTTCCACAGTGTCAGGGCTACATATGCGCTGAATGTGAGTGGCAGGCGACTAGGTTTCGTTTTTGATCATTGGGTATCCATTTTTAGAAATTTGTCAGTTGACTATTCTATGGCAGCTTTCGATAAATCGATCTCTTCAGAGTTCCATCGGTCCTACTTGATAAGTTCACATCTTGCAGTCTAATATTTAGTTTGGAGCAAGCGAGAAAGGCACTTGTTGATAAATTCACACTGTAAGTATAAAGAAACGGATAAAAAGAGGTGACGTGACTATAAAACCAACCAACAGAAAACGCTTCAACTGAATGACCGACTAACAAACTTTTATAGTTGGATACTTTCGAGTCGTGAAGGCGGTTTTGTCATTTCATTTACTCATTATATTAGAAGGATCATCACAATGAACCACGGAGATACCATTTCATGCATGTATCAGTTCATCTGCTGTTGTGAAGACGAAAGAGATGCGTACACTGGCCGCGCCACGCCTCAACTTGTAAAAAGTCATCGGGAAAACCATCCAGCCTGGCTAGCAAAGAGAGAATACAAGTGCGTAGATAATTCGGTAACAGAAAATCTCGAGAACTCAAGGCATCCAGCTTTATTTGAAAAGTCATTCAAACTTATACATAAGATCCGATTAGACGTCTCAAATGGATTGGGATCAAGGTATCTGGGCATAGTGTAGGCAGTAGTAACCCGAAATTTTACGCCTACGCTGTTTATCTAAAACAAATACATCCAACCGTTGTCCCTGCTAGCATGGCCATCATAAAAAGTTATTTCTCTGTTCACATTCAGATCCAATCTTCCTGTTTACTTCTGTTATTTTTATGTTTTCAACCTCTGTTTACGTTACTACGCTGTTTTTATTCGAACTTCCTGTCTAATTTGTTATTACTAAATTTTTGCGACAAAGAGCGGGCAATGAGAAAACAGGCATAAAATGGACTCACACGTAAAACTCGCAGGATCTGGACTTCGCCGATGATATATGTCTGATTTTCCACAAACTGGAAGATATGCAAGTGAAAAGCAACAAGTTGGCAGAAGAAGCATCCAGAGAAGATAGAACTTCACGTGAACATAGAGAAAACAGAGGTGATGAAGATTCTTGAACAAGAACAACAACAACTGACAGCGGTCAACATAAATGGAAGGAACCTGAAAGAAACAACCTCCTTTACCTACCTGGGAAGCATCGTCTCAAATACAGGCGGAACTGACGAGGATATCAAAGCAAGGATTGGGAAAGCAAGGCAAGCTTTCATTTCTCTAAAGCCTGTGTGGAGGTAAACAGCACTCAGCATCAAAAATAAGATCCAGATTTTCAACTCCAATGTGAAGTCACTGATACTAACTATACGGATCAGAGACTTGGCCAGCGCGTCATAAAGAGCACCTCAAACAAACTACAGACCTTCATTAACAGTTGTCTTCGCTCAATACTCAAGATCAGGTGGCCAGAAAAGATCAGCAACAGAGATCTCTGGCAATGAGCGAACCAACTCAGCAGGAACCGATTGTGAAACAATAAGCAAGAAATGCAGATGGATTGGCTGGCCATACTCTGAGGAAACAAACCATCAAGTGAGTGACATCACTAGACAAGCCATTGCTCGAGTGGAACCCGAAAGGGAAGCGGCGAGTTGGTCGTCAGTGCAAGGGTGACTTGGAGGAGGTCATGTGAAGAGGAGATGAAAGCGTGTGGACAGACTTGGAACCAGCAGAGAACCGAACGCAATGGAGACGCACGGCTGAAGCCCTAATTTCCTCTAGGAATTAAAGGAAATAGTAATAATATACATTTTAAATTCATGATTGCACAAAAAGTCAAGTTTCTCAGTTACTATGATCTTACTATGATCCGATCTTCCTGTTTATTATTGCCTTTTAATCCCTCTTTGCAGTTTTAATAATTTGACCCCTGACCGGAAATAGTTGTGAAACTTTCTCACCCATTTACTATACATATACACGAATGTACAGCTCAACTGACGGTAGCTTCGCCGAAAAGAAAATTTTCTTCCCTTCAGTCATAATTCTTAACTTTCTATGATGTAATGTTTATATTCCAGTGATTGGAACCATCAGTAATGACTGCTTAGAATAATGAACTACGCTTTAAAAAAGTATTCTGACTGCAAATGGGTATTCCGTACGGTTTAGAGAAAAAAGATCGGACTTTGTGACACCCAGTGTGCAGTAAAAATCCTTAAGGTGTGGTGATATGGAAATATCCTTATTCAGTCAAATCTCACTATTTGGAGTGCATTTGAACAAGAGTGTCTCTGGAAGGAACTTAACTCTCAACCCATATTCGAATAGGGAAAATAAAGTTTAGCATTTAGTGTAGGTAGTTATCTGGGTTCTGATGAAAAGTCGGGACCAGTGGGGTAAAGCAGATCAGGCGTGAGAACAAATACTCGCCATTGATGTCATTGGATGGTTAGTGGTAGGGCTAATATCGTGAATTGGTAGGAGTTGGAATTCATGGGTTGGCCATTGAATCAGATTCTACTGTCTGATGAATGACCTACGAGTTCACTCTGTAACCGGAGGGTTGTAGATTTGAGCGCTGGCGGTGGGTGCTTACTGATGAAGAGCCTGAAACCAGGATGAAACAATTGTTCGGTACTCCCAGGGTTTCAATGGTTCCCTCACCGGTTTCAGCTCATAAAGAAATCAGTGGGTTTCGATGTGGTTGTATTCTTTGAGCTGCATAGTTAATTTGGGAAGCTTTCATCGCCCTACTAGGTGACATCTTCAGCGCATACTTCAATTTGAAGTGAGCTTTTAGATTTCTCCATGAGTTTATTATTCATCTCTCCTGGTGACTTTGGACGTGACTGGTTGTTTTTGTGTTTTTTCACACCTTCTAGGTTACTTGTATTGTCACTCATTTTTTCTTTGACTTGAACTTTGACAACCAATCACGTCCAAGGTCACCAGGAGGGATGATTAATAAACTCGTGGAGAAATCTAAAAGCTCACTTCAAATTGAAGTATGCGCTGAAGATGTCGCCTAGTAGGGTGATGAAAGCTTCGGAAATTAACTATCCAGCTCAGAGAACACAACCACATCGAAATCATCCACCTGAGCTACAAATCTTCTCCATCATATCGAAATCAGTGGGTCTTGGTCGAAACGGGATGGAGATAGGTATAGCAAATAGTGTATAGTAATATTTATCGAACAGGCTTGAAATGTCTATCCGAGAAAGATAGTGAGGGTAACCAAATCGTCACAGAAGGGGAATAGTGGAAACATTGCCCTGATTACTTCAGAGGACTCTTGGATCGACTACCAACTATAACTCGCTGAGAAACACTATGAGAAAAAACAGAACTTCCAGTGAAAACTTCGACGAAAATAGAATTCTTAAAGGTCATAAATGCACAAAGGTTGGGAAAGTAGGTGGATCAGATAGAATTCACTCAGGAGCAGCGATGACAGACCCAGAGATCTCTACTGAAAAACCCATTTTATTACTGGAGAAAGTGTGGAAGGAGAGAAATTAATCTGTGATGCAGTGGCAACATGCCCCCTTTCACTCCAAACAAAATATTTAACCATATCAACCTGGGAAGAATAAAAGCTGCACTGCGTCAGAGACTTCACCAGGGATAGCCCATCCACGGGAGAAATCTGTAGGAAGTCACCTACTTTACTTACTTCTGTAGCATCATTCCAATTACAAGCGGCGCCGATAAAGATGTCAAAGCCAATCAAAATTGAATCGGGAGAGCAAGACTGGCATCCATTAATCTGAAATGAAGGTAGAGATCTCCAGCACGTTAATCAGCACAAGGAACAGTGCTGTAAGCTTGACATATTTGGAACACGCCTCGTCGAAAGCATTTCTAGCAGGCTTTCCAAACTTTCACTAACACCTGACTTTACTCGATAGGGATGATTGGATTTTTTTTATTCCTGTACGTTCCCTGTGGAACTTAGGGCTTCAAGGTAGTGGCTTGGAGTTTCATTAACAGTGGTGTTTATTTTTGCGGGATGGGGTTGCTAGCCAGCTTCATGCTCAACCTTCCCTCTTTACCAGTTTTATTACTGGGCCAAGCGATGTGAAGGAGTGCGTCGGTGGCCGGGGATCGAACCCCGGACCACGTGAGGCGTGGTCGGCAAGCCTTCTACCTCTGTTCAACCAATGCACCTTGATGATTGGATGGTTAGTCGGGAAGGAATGGCAGCAGTAACTTTGACAAGAAACGAACCAGATAAAAAAATTTTTCAATGGAAAAATTTGAGGAAGGAGATAGAGATGAACTAGACAACCGTCGATTGGACCGTTCAGTGAAATCACACACACAGGCAGACTCTCGAGTCGAAACCAAATGGTGGGAGCGGGCGAATTACGCGTCTGACAGTGATGTGAAGACGTGAGAAAGGAATGAATGCCCAGGATACGATAATATTTCAAATGTAGGTTTAAGGTTATCCCTAAAATCTTTTGAATTCTTAAATTTATCCTGTATATGTCGATGGAAAATGAGAAGAAAAACATGATTTACCTACTCGTTGACATCCGGTTTTGTATACATTGAAACAATGAATACACACACTAATATTTCTATTTCAAATAGACTCACTGACTGACTGACTGGCTGGCTGGCATGATTAACACTGTCGATTATTACAGGAAATCAAGTGAATAAATAGGGTGGGAGTAGGGAGTTGGGGAAAGATTTTCGTTTTTGTGTGAGATGATTTTTCAAGGGGAAGAAAGATAAAGTCATATCTCTCTCTCTCTCTTCCTTTTGTCTGAATCACAATGTTTATGTGTGCTGAATGTCTCTCAGGTTGAACAATAAGACAAGGGAAGTAATGCGAAGATGTGATGGCTAGACAACGCATGCATTAAGCTGAATATCACTCGAGGTCTATGTTTTCCGATGGAACTATGAAGGCAACAGAATTACTGAAGCATAGATATGAGTTACAGGGTAGAAATAATAAACTCACGAAAAGGAAATCAATCCAGGAAGTAAAATGTACATAAATAAATAGGAAAGGCATTTTGAAAAGACTGGCTGATTTAAGCGTTATTAAGGTTGTCTGGACGAACTGACTATCATTGTTAATTGTAAAGTCGTGATTGTTGCAATCAATCAGATATTGATTTCTGTTAATTTGTGTAAGGGATATTTTACTCTGTATTGTGTTTAATAAAGTTGTTATCTATAGTTGCTTTGTAAGGGTTAGTTTTATTTTTACGAGTTGATCACGGATTGATATCAGTTAAAGAACCGTTGAAAACCAGCACTGGAAGTACTGGACAGCTGTTTCATCCAACTAGTTTGGGAATCATAGGCAGTACTCACCCATCTGTCAGGGTTCGAACCCAGGACCTTCCGGTTACAAGGCGAGCTCGTATACCATTAGGCCTATGAATTCTAGCTTCTACCAATTCGTGATTTAGCGCGACCCCAACCATTGCCGTTGGTGGGACATCCATCCACACACGTGACATCTAATTGTACCTCACTGGTCACGACTTCTCACTAGAATCTTAGTGGAATGTAAGGAGTTAAGCGTCCGAGGGTGACATAGAAGAAATGAAGGCTTGTAGACAATCATAAGTCAACTAAAAAGTACAAAAGACATTGCGAATTGGTCGCGCTATGTCGTGAATTGACAGAAGTTAGAATTCATGGACTGGTCATTGGATCGAATCCCAGTGGCTGATGAATGGTGTACGAGCTAGCTCACCTTGTAACCATAAGGTCCTGGATTCGAACCCCTGTGGTGGGTGCGTACTGATGAAGAGTCCGAAGCACTAGAACGAAAGAGCTGTCTAGTACTTCTAACTGGTTTTCCAATGGTTCTATAAATGATGTCAGCTCATGATGAAATCCTCCATCAAATCAAGTTAAATCCCCACAGAAACCAATACTTGAAAAATGCAGAAGAGAACCGTTGTAGAACCAGCAGGGAGTACTAGAGAGTTGTTTCATCCTAGATTGGGACTCTTCATCAGAGGGTCGAACCAACAACTTTACGGTTATAAGGCGACTTCGTAGACCATTCAACCACTGGGACCCGATACAGAGGTTAGCCGATGAATTCCAGCTTCTGTTAATCCACGCTAAATGTTAAGCGTAACCACTAGTCATTGTCATAGGTGAGTATCTGTTCTCCAATATTACTTGGTTGACCCTGCTGTTTACTTATGTCAACTGGCTGTCAAACCAGTAACCAATCAAATAGCTGCAGGCCAAAAATTGATAAATATTCTGATGTTCATTAACGATTAATTGTATACGGAATGTTACCCGGAGTTCTAGTGAGAATTCGTATCCAGTGAAGTCCACCAAATCAGGTTAGAGAGGATATACTCCACTATGCGATTAGCTGGCAGTTGCGCTATATATACACATCACGAGTTGGTAGCAGTTAGGACTCATGGGCTGATCACTGGATCGGATCCCAGTGGCTGAATGGTCTGCAAGCACCTCACCTTGTAACAGGAATATCCTGCCTTCGAAGCCTAGTTAGTGCATACCGCTGAAGATTCCCAAACTAGGAAGAAACACATCAAATCTGTGAATAATTCTTTATTGTATTTTTTCGGAGGATGTAGGTCAGAACTAACTGTCTATTAGAATTTTTCATAGATTCTAAATTTCTTTGGGTAACAGCTAAATCCACCCGTATCTCTTTTTTAATCCAGTAAAAAGGAGAATAAATTGCTTTGACCTCACTATATTTTTTATCATTGTAAGTGTTTTGACCCCTGATTGAAAATAATTTTCTAATGTTCTATCTTATATATAAAATATATTTTTTTCAGTTATTTTAAATGATATATCACGTTTCAGTTAGACTTGTGGCTCATATTATCCCATGGTTTGGATACATATAAAATTATATTCAATTATTTCAGTAATATAATAATTGATTAAAAATGCCCAGTAAATTTTCAAAAGAATGGTTACTGAACAAAGAGCACTCTTTTCGATAACTTCATCATCAGGCTCTACAGTTATATGTCCATCCATTATAGTGAGTGAATGAATTAGTCTTATGAACGACATTAATGCTGTTTAAATAACATCGAATCAACAAAACCGATAGATTACAGCTGAACAGCATCAACATCAAATAAGCTGAATGTCAGAAAAATTAGGAAAGATAATATTACAAATTCATGAATTTATACTCTCCTCTGAAGGCCGGCCAGGGCAGTATAAGGGGCTTAACTTGCTTCTTTTGAACACAGAGTACTAGTTGTTTGAGGCGAATTGCAATGGCTTCTGCTGTTTGGATCATGCGACGCTTCGATGATTTTGGCAATTTATTAGGCACCCGGTATATTATAGAGAAGGATTCTTCCACTCTGGATTTGTGGCCGGTTTGGAACAGATAGTCCAATATCGAGCTGTTAATAGTTTTAACTACACCTTTACTTAGCTATAGTGGGAGATGTTCTCGAGTGAGCACGAAAAATCTAACTGATGTCAGCTCATGATGAAATCCTGTAACCAAAAAAAATCAAGTTCCTAGAGCAACGGACAATATAACTCGCTCCACCACAAGCGCAGTTGAATTGGTAGATACAATTTGAAGTGGCCAACTAGTCTAGGTACTTTATCTTTCAGTCGAGGTAGCACCATCGATCGTGTAGAGAATAAGACGTGTAGTTCTACAGCATTAACATCTTTAATCTACACCCAACACATGCAATAGGAATGAATCATCACTCATACCCGAAATATGGAAAATAATACTACCAATCAAATCAAGTGAAAATCAAGTGAAAAACAACGGAACTATATAAATGAATTTAGGAAGTTGTGTGATTAACTTGATATGATTATGAGCAATAAATTGTGCTCGAAACGTGGTCATCAGTAAATATTACTGTATAACACTGTGAGACTCTATCGAAATAAAATTTACCCATAATAGAATTACACTCTACCACAGTGCCCAAGTTTTATTCTTATATCAATGATATTCACAGCTATGATTCCATTCCCTCACTGGATATAATTTCTTTACAAAAACCATATATATACAATTGTTCAGTTCGATAATAAATTCGTTGTGGAGAACATTCTCTTCGCTGAATATTGTGTTCTTATATTCAATTATGTTCAGTATAGAAAACGAGTTTCCTTCGAGAAGAAATTCAGATTGGATTGTTTTGAGTTGTTTTAATAGTTTTTTTCGTCGCGAAACCTCAAATGAAATGAAGGCGAATTCTCTACAAAGAAAAATTTCCCAATATTAATCTCCACTTAAATAGTGATTATAAGATGGATCTTCGGAGGTTTTCACGAGAAGTAGTGGCCAGTTAGGGTCCCTGTTTCATAGGTTCAATCCTTGGCCGGGTGTTATTCAAGATTAATATTATTCCCTTGGGTTCCAAGTGGAAGATAAACCTTCAAATGCATATCTCCATTTCTTATCGTTCTCTGAAGCCCTATTCATCTTGCCCAACGACTTTCTAAAGTCTCTCATCTCCTACTTACAATATCTCCTTTACGTCACTCTCGGATACATGCACAAATCGTCGTTTTCCACTCATTGTTCCACTGAAGCGATAGCCCGGCACGCTGGGTCATTTGATGGTCTCCTCATCGTGTGCCCAATCCATCTCCATTTTGTTTTAATTATATTCTAGGCAATAATTACCTGAATGGATCGTACACAGAATGTCTTGTGGCTAATTCTTTCTGACCTGCCTTCTGATCTTCGACATGGAGCCAGCCAGTGAAGTGGACAGCTGCTGATAAACATCTGCAGTAGCCTGTTGGAAATTCTCTTCGTGATACCCACGCCAAGTTTCTTACCCATAAAGAAGAAGGGACTGACTCAACATTGGTGTTGAAAGTCCGAATTTTATTTCCATAGTAACTTTAGAGAGACGAAGGTCAGTTTAGCCTTTCCGATACCGACCGATTTTGGCATCTCGTAGTTGAAATGATGGGGGCTGATGAGACAGGTGAAGGAAGTGGCCCCTTTAAAATTTCTTCCCTTAGTACTGATTAGCACTCGTTATGGGTGGTGTTATTTTGTTATCTTCATTACCTCAATCTTTTCTATGTTCGCTTGAAGTCCTGTCGTGAATACTGAAACAAGGTGGCATAAAATGGAAGGATCTCAACTGCTTCACTTATCGTAGCAACATCATTTTGAACTATAGCCGACTCCACAGATAAGGATGTGAAAATCGGAATCGGAAAGGCAACTTTGAAGTTCTTTTGCTCTCAACAAAATCAATAATAATCGAATTATCAACACCAGTGTTAAGTCAGCCAGTCAGTCACTTCCTGTATATGGGTCAGAAACTAGGCGTGGGCGTCCCAAAGAAGACTCTCAACAGGCCACTGAAGAATTTTACCAACAGCTTACCACCCCTCCGCCGCTGGCTTCTTACTGAAAAATAGATGGTTGACCGTCTTTACAGAACTATCACTAAGAAACTCTAGAAGGCAACAAACCAAATAAAAATCTAATAAATACATATACTCTCTCTATAATTTGGTTTGTAAGGGTCAGCTGCGTTTTTAAGAGTCGATCACGGATTGATATCAGTTAGAGAACCATTGAAAACCAGCACTGGATTACTGGACAGCTGTTTCATCCTAGTTTGGGAATCATCAGCAATAAGCACCCACTGCCAAGGTTCGAACTCAGGACCTTCTGGTTACAAAGCAATATGGCTAGTATACCATTCAGCCACTGGGACGCGATTCAATGCCTCATGATTCTCAAACTAGGATGAAACAGCTGTCCAGTACTCCATGCTGGTTTTCAACGGTTCTCTAACTGATATCAATCCGTGATCAACTCGTAAAAACAGAACTAACCCTTACAAACCAAACTACAGAAAATTAATCTGATGCTCGCTAGTGACTTGCTACAGGATGGAGTTTCCTGGAGTCAGTTCTGGTGAGAAGTCGTGACCAGTTAGGTTCATCCAGATGTCACGTTTGAGGATGGATGTCCCACTGACGACACTGGTTGGGGTCATGCTAAATCACGAATTGATAGAAGTTAGAATACATAGGTTGGCCATTGGGGAGTTAAGTCCCAATGGCTGAATAGTATACGAGTTTGCCTTGTAACTTAAGGTCTTCGGTTCGAACCCTGACAAGTGGGTGATTACTGCCTATGATCCCCAAACTAGAATGAATCAGCTGCCAGTAATCCAGTGCTGGTTTTCAATGCTTCTCCAACCGATATCAATCCATGACCAACTCTTTTAGAAACCTATATTCTCTCTCTTGAAAAACAAAACGAACGTGGGTAAGAATGGCAGGTGTTTAAATTTAGCTCATTTTATTGTTCGATGATTCGATTATTACATCATATCCTAAAATCAGATATTAATTTTTTTGGCCTTTACTGGTTGTTTTTTTTCCTGGTTTTTCCTTTCTGTGTCCATTGAGGGAGGGGGATTAATTCTGAGCTGTTAACATTTTTATTGTTATTATTATTATTATTATGTTGAATTCATCTAAATGAGCATCTTTTTATGCGCATTCAAATCGAGAGAGAAAGAGAGGAGAAATGTCCACGTAAGGTTGAATTGTTACATGCGTGTGGAACACACCTGAACGTGATGTTTCATTTGTTCAGACATTGCACGAACTGACTAACCTATGGTTATTTGGATATTTATAAAGTATTCGTAGGAAATCTATTTATATACATTTACATATATATAGATTTATCTCACGCGTATATATTGCGTCTACTACATTCACGTGCGCATTGAACGCCTGCTATATAACCAGTCTTTACACTAATATACCAGTCAATATGGCAGCCTTAGAAGCAGTTAAAAAAGAACTAACTGCGGATACTGAACTCAATCATAGGACAAAGCTGTCCATTGAAGAAATTATTTTAGGGATTCAGCTATGCCTCACATCTACTATATTTAAATTCCAAGGCAAAATATATAGGCAAACTGAAGGTGTAGCAATGGGATCACCAATATCCCCTATCGTAGCAGATATATTTATGGATAGCTGGGAAAATATGGCACTTAATACGTTTAATCCTACTCCAAAAATATGGTGGAGATATGTGGATGACACTTTCACAGTGTTAAAAACAGAACATATCTCTAGCTTATTGACACACATAAACTCACTAGTGGAGGGAATAAAATTCACATTTGAAACCGAAAATGAGCAAGGAGAATTAGCTGTGTTAGATTGTAAAATAAAACGAATAGAAGGAGGCAAACTACACACTAGTGTTTATAGAAAACCAACGCATTCTAATAGATATTTAGACTTTAATTCATCTCATCCTTTAAATGTTAAGGCAGGCTTAGTTAAGTGTTTAACAAACCGAGCAATGACACTAAGTAGCACAAAAAAAGACCTAAATGATGAAATAAAACAGATAGAAGAGGCGTTGGTTTTAAATATAACTATCCTCTAAATTTCATTAGGAAGATTGAAAAACGCCAAAAGAAAAAGAATTGTGAAACTAGTAATAATAACATAAATAAGAGAGAATATAAGTCATCTACAGTTATACCATATAAAGAGGGGACATCTGAGACCCTACGTAGGATTCTAAATAAAGCAGGAATTAAGGTGGCATTCAAACCTACAAACTCACTAAGATAGGACAAGCTCTGTAGGTTAAAGGACCCTGTTGACGCAATTAGACAAAATAATATAATTTACAAAATACCCTGCAATGACTGTGAGTGAGGTCAACTACATCGGTCAAACTAGTAGGTCAGAGGTAGTCAGATTGTCAGAACATAAGAATTTAGCTAAGGTAAGAATGGTTGACCCAGAGAAGAGAAGTAATTTAGAAAAAAGCTCGGCAATTGCAATGCATTCATTAACACACAACCACACAATAGGGTGGGAGAGGGTTAAAATTCTAAAATGTAATCTAGGTAGGTGGATAGCGAGAGAGGTTGATTACTGAATCTTTGTTCATCGAATCTACACCCAGCACATGCAATAGAAATGATTCATCACTCATACCTGAAATATGGAAAATAACACTACCAATCAAATCAAGTGAAAAGCAATGGAACTATATAGATGAATTTAGGAAGTTGTGTGATTAACTTGATATGATTATGAGCACTGATAAATTGTGCTCGAAACGTCATCAGTAAATATTACTGTATAACACTGTGAGACTCTATCAAAATAAAATTTACCCATAATGGAATTACACTCTACCTAAGTGCCCAAGTTTTATTCTTATATCGCCTGCTATATTGTTTTGAAAGTTGTTGAACCAACGTGATATATACGGCGTCGTGTATTAGATTTCAGTTCTGCGTGTTGTACTAGAGTTATTTATGGTTCTACTTGTTCGAATATATATATCAGTATTAACCATGATATCTCTGTAATTCCATTATGGGTAGATTTTATTTTGATAGAGTCTCACAGTGTTGTTATACAGTAATATTTACTGATGACCACGTTTCGAGCACAATTTATCAGTGCTCATAATCATATCAAGGTAATCACACGACTTCCTAAATTCATTTATATAGTTCCATTGCTTTTCACTTGATTTGATTGGTAGTAATATCTTCCATATTTCTGGTATTTGCATTGAGTCATTTCTGTTGCATGTGTTGGGTGTAGACTCAATGAACAAAGATTCAGTAATCAACCTCTCTCTCCACCTACCAAGATTACTTTTTAGAATTTTAACCCCCTCCCACCAGCCTATTGTGTGGTTGTGTGTTAATGCATGCATTGCAATTGCCGAGCTTTTTTCTAAATTACTTCTCTTCTCTGGGTCAACCATTCTTACCTTAGCTAAATTCTTATGTTCTGACAATCTGACTACCCCTGACCTACTAGTCTCAGATGTCCCCTCTTTATATGGTATAACTGTAGATGACTTATATTCTCTCTTATTTATGTTATTATTACTAGTTTCACAATTCTTTTTCTTTTGGCGTTTTTCAATCTTCCTAACGAATTTTACAGGATAGTTATTTAGAACCAACGCCTCTTCTATCTGTTTTATTTCATCATTTAGGTCTTTTTTGTGCTACTTAGTGCCATTGCTCGGTTTGTTAAACACTTAACTAAGCCTGACATAACATTTAAAGTATGAGAGGAATTAAAGTCTAAATATCTATTAGCAGAATGCGTTGGTTTTCTATAAACACTAGTGTGTAGTTTGCCTTCTTCTAATCGTTTTAATTTACATATTTTACCCATAATGGAATTACACTTTACCACAGTGCCCAAGTTTTATTCTTATATCCATGATATCTCTGAACAAAACATCTTTATTCACAAATGTACCTCTAGGTAGAAACAGTTAACTACCTACATATGTGAACAAGTGGATAACCAGTCGATAAACATTGGCATCCGGACTGATGAAATCCTAAAAGAATTGTTATTAAGGTGTACACTATGAATGTTAATTTCAACAAATTTGACGACACACTTTACAGGCAAGTGGATGGGGTGGCAATGGGCTCCCCATTGGGTCCCATTATGGCTGATTTCTTTCTAAGTTAGCTAGAAAGTGGACCTCTGAACAACCTCATCAGTGAGCTCTCATTTTATTGCCGATATATGGTTGATGGTTCTGATGGGAGTACAATAATTACTGAATTCAATGAAGTACATTCGGTGGCTATGAAGTTCACGTGCGACAGGGAATCCCAAAACAGAATTGCCTTCCTGGATCCCCGTCCTATTTACAAGAAAACCAGATGGTAGCATAAAAAGAAATTTGTATAGAAAAAGTACTTGGACAGGACTTGAGAAGAGGAGCAGGAGAATAAAATACATTTTCTGGATGTCTTGCTAAGTAGGTGAGAAGATGGGTCACTTGGGAAAAGCGTGTATAGAAAAAGTACATTCACAGGGCAATACACACTCTTCCTTAGTTACGTGCCCATTAAATATAAAAGAAATGTTGTTAAATGTCTTGTGAGCAGAGCAAGAAAGATGTGTACGGATGACCTCTTACAAAAGGAATTTGAATATATATTCATGATTCCTTGACGGAGATGGGCTATCCGAGTAGTTTCATAAAGAAACATATGAAAACATCAGAGAGAAAACCTGAGGCTATGACTGCATGTAAAAACTTCTGTTTATTAAGTTACAGTTTAATGGTGACTCGTCAAGTGAGAGTTTATTCCAGAGATTTCACGCAACATACCTATGTTTGTCATTCTCTAGCCGAAGAATCATTGAGACGCAAGCGAAGGATAAAGGCGATAATTTTGCCACATCTGTGTGCATTTATCAATTCAAGTGCACCTGCGGTGACAGTTATGTTGGGCGTACTACTATACAGCTTAGTCAACGTGTTAGTGAACATCTCCCATCGTGGTTTGGTAAAGGACAGACAAACGCAATCCGTAGCTCAATTTTGTCACATTTAATTGATAGTGTTCACGTAGTCGAGAAAACGAGAGCTTTCAAAGTAATTCATCGTATCCCACCGAATCTTTCCAACAGACTTCGTATTCGTCTACTGCACACAGTTGAGGCGATAGACATTTGAACTATTAAACCTAAACTGTGCATTCAAAAGAAGTTCATACAGCCATTATCCCTCCCTTGGCCTATTTAGACATAACCAACTGATGACTTCTACACCACCCCTTGTTTATTTGTTTGTACTAGCCTTTATCGACTACTACGTCTACCTGAACATTTGTTTGTTTAATCATGCTGTTTTTCATTATTCGTGTTATCACAGATTGCCTCACTTTTTCATCCTTACTACTGATAAAACCGTTATTATTATTATCATTACTATTATTATGACTAATGGCACAAGTTGTATTCACCATCTTATTATCCCATTGACAAAACACCATGATTGGTTTATATTTGAATTTTTATTTGTAAACTTATATAAATATATATATATATATATATTAGAGTTAAGCCTCATGAGATCCAACTGAAAACAATATTGTTCGCTTAAATGTGCTGTTCCTCTATATGTATCTACCAGTTTGACTGCAGCTGCGGAGTCAGGTACAATGGGCGTACAATTAGCCAGGCTCATCATCGTATTTCCGAACATCATCCAGCATGGTTAAGCAAGGGACAAACAAGATCTATTCTCTGCTCTATTTTAGCGCACCTTGTAGATAGTAAGCATAAAGTTGATGTTAATACAGCATTTAAAATTAGTTATCGCATTCCTACTAATCTCAATTCTGCTTTCAGAGTTCGTCTTCTACATACAGCTGAAGTCACATTGTACGTGTTGTTGTCAATCAAATTCTTTTTTAGAAGATCTCTCAGTACATTGGTGATGCGTTTTTCAGTTGCATCTGTCTTGTCTTTCTGGCAGTCGTCGACTTTAAACCTCAATGGGTCATTCAGCAGAGTTTTCATTCTTGCGATGTAGTCATCTTTATCCATCAGTACCACTCCTGAGCCTTTGTCAGGTCGCAGTATGACGATTTTGTCATTATTTCTGAGAGATTTCAATGCCTTTCGATGTTCTTCAGAGAGGAATTTGGAATATGATGTTGGTGAAATGAGGTATTGATTTGCAACGTCGACCAACTTAGATTTGAACCAGCTCTTCTTGTCCTCATCAACTGGAGTAAGGTCATTCAGCTGATAGAATAGGTTTTCGAATTGAGCTGCGACATCGGTTCTGTTGATAAAGTTATTCGGGATATGGAAGTTAAATCCGAGGGAAAGTGCTTCCATTTCAATGCGGCTTAAATTCAAACTCGACAGATTATACACAAACTCCTCAGGATTTTCTGGAAAGACGTCACATAGTTTCTCCTTCGTCAGGGATTTCGACAGAGTTTTATAGAAATCTGCACATGTTTTCTGTTGCAGCTCTTGAATGAAATTGATGAATTTGATCCGGCATACTAAATTTAAATTATTGACGACAGCATCAAAGGATCGGGCTTCAGTTCTCAATTTTGAAATCAGAGACTCTGTTGATTCAATATGCGATTTCGTTATACGTCGAAGGTTTCTGAGGGAGGGCGGTAATTTGCAAATATGAGATGAATATGCACTAATTCGATCATAGATATATAACTTTATTCAAATTCATCAAGGGGAATAAATGCATGAAGTTTCTCAAAAACCGCCTCCCCGCAGATTCTTTCAAGTCACTGGATCGTTTGGTGACAATTCGTTGCAGAATATCCAGAGAAGTGACTCGAATAAAATTTTACGAGGAATGCTTGCAGTCGCACTGCTTTCCTCGCCATCTCATGAAGTCACTACGTACTTGCAAATTACCGCCCTCCCTCAGAAACCTTCGACGTATAACGAAATCGCATATTGAATCAACAGAGTCTCTGATTTCAAAATTGAGAACTGAAGCCCGATCCTTTGATGCTGTCGTCAATAATTTAAATTTAGTATGCCGGATCAAATTCATCAATTTCATTCAAGAGCTGCAACAGAAAACATGTGCAGATTTCTATAAAACTCTGTCGAAATCCCTGACGAAGGAGAAACTATGTGACGTCTTTCCAGAAAATCCTGAGGAGTTTGTGTATAATCTGTCGAGTTTGAATTTAAGCCGCATTGAAATGGAAGCACTTTCCCTCGGATTTAACTTCCATATCCCGAATAACTTTATCAACAGAACCGATGTCGCAGCTCAATTCGAAAACCTATTCTATCAGCTGAATGACCTTACTCCAGTTGATGAGGACAAGAAGAGCTGGTTCAAATCTAAGTTGGTCGACGTTGCAAATCAATACCTCATTTCACCAACATCATATTCCAAATTCCTCTCTGAAGAACATCGAAAGGCATTGAAATCTCTCAGAAATAATGACAAAATCGTCATACTGCGACCTGACAAAGGCTCAGGAGTGGTACTGATGGATAAAGATGACTACATCGCAAGAATGAAAACTCTGCTGAATGACCCATTGAGGTTTAAAGTCGACGACTGCCAGAAAGACAAGACAGATGCAACTGAAAAACGCATCACCAATGTACTGAGAGATCTTCTAAAAAAGAATTTGATTGACAACAACACGTACAATGAATTAAAGCCCAGAGGGTCCCGCTTGCCATATATGTATGGCCTTCCAAAGATACACAAGAAAGAAGTCCCTCTAAGACCAATACTTTCGATGATCAACTCTCCTCAACATAAGGTTGCCCGTTGGCTTGCGGAGAAGTTGGAACCCATTCGCCGACGTCTAGCCGTGCATACCATAAAAGACTCATTTCATTTCGCCGAAAGCGTGAATCATATGAACGTTTTAAATAAGTTCATGGTCTCATTTGATGCAACCTCCTTGTTCACAATGATCCCAATCAATGAAACCATTGAAATCATTTGTCAACATTCTGATCTGCTTCCACTACCAGAGTCAGAATTCAAACGCCTACTGCTAATGTGTACCATGGATGTACAATTCCAGTTTGATAACACTCTTTACCGACAAATAGATGGTGTAGCCATGGGCAGTCCACTTAGCCCTGTTCTAGCAGATATCTTCATGTCAAACCTTGAGAAAACAAAGTTGAAGCATGCAATCGATCAAACAACTTCCTATTGTCGATATGTCGATGACACATTTGTAGTATGTAACAACGACAGTCATGCCTCCTACCTACTCAGCCTATTCAACAAAGCACATACAAATATTGTATTTACCATGGAACATGAAAATGACGGGAAGTTCCATTTCCTTGACATCGCCATGCAACGCCTAGAAGATGGTAATCTCCAGAGGTCAATTTACCGAAAGCCTACATGGAATGGACAATACTTACATTTTAATAGCTTTTGTCCAAATAGCTATAAACGAGCACTAGTCAAGACTCTGTACTATAGAGCAAGGAGAATATGCTCTACAGAGAAACTAGAGGAAGAATTTATGTTCCTCGAAAAGGTGCTGAAAAATAACGGTTACCCTCAAAGATTCATAAACAAATATGGAAGATGTGAAGACTCAAATACCAAACAAATCACAGTTGAAAAAAAGCCTGTCTTCATTCAACTAGATTTTAAAGGTGAAAACATTGCAGAAATGGTCAACAGAAGACTGAGAACATCACTAGCCAGAGCCTATCCTGCAGCTAAGTTGGTTCCCGTCCATCGAACAACATGCTCTTTGGTGCAGTCAAAAGTCGATAGATACCCTTCTCATGTTAACTCCAACTGTGTATACAAATTTACGTGTATCTGCGGGAGCAGTTACATTGGGAGAACAGAAAGAAGGGCACACCTCCGATTTTCTGAACATGTGCCAAAAAGCCTACGTCTCAAGGGAACAAACTCTTATAGCAGCGCTATCACTAGACATCTTCTCGACACGGGTCATGAAGTAGAAATCGAGAAATCCTTTAAAATTATCAATAGACAAAGGAGTTCCATTCTCCTCAAGTTTGCCGAAGCAATCTCTATCAAACGCTTGAAACCAGATTTATGTGTTCAGAAAGAAGCAGTTATTAATCTCTCTTTGCCCTGGTAACTGAATGTCTTTATTCTCTCATCTGATTACGTAATCTTTGTCTTTAACCTCACCCCCTTTTATATTCTGTAATTTTGCTTGTCTCTTGTTTCTATGATTTGAGTTGAACTCAGTACATTGTTACCTAATTTATTAGTCACTCTGTATCTAACTCATATTTCGTCTTTATTACGTAACTCCTTTACCATTGTATGCATACATCTATTTTGTTTAAACTTGAACTGCATGTGTAAAAACTATATAAGCGCAATTTTCTGAGCACTGTTCACTTACTGTGGAACTTTTTGTCAACTGGCAACATGTAAAAATTTGCAAGTATGTTAAAACTTTTCTGTACGCAAACCTCATTATGTATTTAGGCTGTAAGCAGCTGATGAGAAGCCTACGAAATAAATGATGGTACCATATTATTCTGCACAAACCACTTTTGTTCTTGCTTTATTCAGATTTTCTTTTGCTAATTCCTTCATTCTGGCCCGCCTGCCAGCCGGTCATTTGATCTTCAGTATGGAGCCAGCCAGAGAAGTGGGTAGGTATTAATAAAATCTGTAACTTGCTGGAAATACCTTTCTTGACGGGCGCGCAATTTAAGTTTCTGACTCGTATAGAACAACTGAATGACTGACTTCATATCTGTTGTTTTGAATAGAATCCGAATGTTGTTGTGTATACTGGATGAGTGGGTGAAACAGAAGATTTCCAAATTAGTTTCAAGTTGATGAAGGCGCATCTACTACCGTATAGCTAGTCAAGACTTCCTTGAGTGGATTGATATCAGTTCGAGAAACATTGGAAAACCAGCTGAGAGTACTGGAAAACTGTTTCGACCTTGTTTGGAACTCTTCATCGGGTTTCATCCACTACAAGGGGTCGAACCCAGTATCTTCCGGTTAACAGTGGCTGAACTGTCTACGAGCTCACCTAGTAACCGGAAGGGGTCTGGGCTTAAACTCCAATGGATTCCTACTGTCTATGAATCCCAAAGAAGATGGAAACAGCTGTCCAGTGCTGTCTTCTGACTTCCAGTGTTTCTATAACTGGTATCGACCCGCGACAAAACTTTAAATAGACCAAATTCCTACGAACTAATAATTGAAAATTGCATAATATGTCTAAATGTACAGATAAGTAGGGTTATTGTCAATACATTGTCTAAGAGAGATTTTTCAAACAACTATTCCGTTACACTAACCAGATTTCTAGGCAGATTTTGTTAGCGCAGCGTTAGAACTCACGATCTATCGGCTAACAGTTAAGTGCTTATGCCAGTCAATCGTATTGCTTACTAAAATTCAGCTACATCCATCCAGTTGACGAAGTGGTAACCAAATGAAACGTGAGTCTTGAATTGCACCGCTAGCAGCTACTGGGTTGCAAACTTTTTTAAATTCTATTATAGGTTAATCGAAAACAGTTACCGTGAAAATTTCATCACTGAACAAATGATCAAGAAAGCAGAAAAAGATTCTTCCGTATCTGTTAAGAAGACGTCTCTGTATATAAAGAGAAGAAATGTCATCAACACTTTAAGATGGGTTCAGAAGTCTGCAATTAATATATGCTAGAGAAAGTTCCCACATTAATGTTGGGCTGATAAGAAGACTCGAGAAGATATGGATTTTTCAGACAATCTATGTCTAATGCCACATAAACCCGATTACCTACAGTCGTAAACCAACAATGAAACAATCTTCTATAGTTTGGTTTTTAAGGGTTAGTTGCGTTTTTAAAAGCTGATCACGGATTGGTATCAGTTAGAGAACCATTGAAAACCACCAGAGAGTACTAGATATCTGTTTCATCATCCTAGTTTGGAAATCGTCGGCAGTACTCACCCACTGGGATTCGAATCCAGGACCTTCTAGGTACAAGGCAAGCTAGTATACCAACAAGTCAAGCTCATAAAAACATAACTAACCCTTACAAACTAAACTATAAAAAATTAATCCGATGCTTACTAGTGACTTGCTACAGGATGGAGCTTCCTGCAGTTCTAGTGAGAAGTCGTGACCAGTGAGGTTCAATCAGATATCACGTGTGAGGATGGATGTCCCACCAACGACATTGGTTGAGGTCGTGCTAAATCACGAATCGGTAGAAGTTAGAATTCATGGACAGGCCATTGAATTGGGTCCCAGTGTCTGAATGGTATACGAGCTTGCTTGCTTGTAACCGGAAGGTCCTGGTTTCGAATCTCAGTGGGTGCGTATCGCTGATGATTCCCAAACTAGGATGAAACAGCTGTCCAGTACTGTAGTGCTGATTTTCAGTGATTCTCTAACTGATATCAATCCGTGATCAACTCGTAAAAATGAAACAATCTACAGACAGAAGGATGGTATTGCAATGGGTTCCCCCCTTGTGTCCTCTTCTTGCAGACTGTTTTATGGACAGTCTATAAATTGATCAGTTGAAGTCAACGATCCAAAGTTTCAAGACGTATAAAACATATTTAGATGACACCTTTATTATTTGTAATAATGATTATAATTCGAATAATATACTAAATGCGCTTAATGTTTGCCATTCAGCAATAAAATTCACACTTGAAATGGAGAACGAGTGTAGTATTCATTTCCTTGATGTGAGCTTACCAAGGAGGACTGATGGAACTCCGAAGAGATCAGTATATGGAAAGCTGTCATGGAATAGTCAACTGACAAATTACTACAGCTGGGTCACAATCGGTCGAAAACGAGACCTGATGCGGTCGCTTGCCACTCGCATTCTGCACGTATGTAATCCTGAGACTATGGAGGAAGAGTTAAATCTTTTGAGAAAAATCCTAATAGAAAATGGATTTCCACCGCTTCTTATAGACAAGAATATACAGTCAGATCCTAAGAAATGTGACTTATCATCTTTAACCAGGCAAATAATGTACATGAGCTTGGAATTCAAAGGTGACTTAGCTTCCGGTATCATTATAAAAGGAAGATCTTACGGTCCTTGAAAAGGACATTCCCTGATGCATCGTTGACAATAGCCTTTTTCAGTCAACCATTACTGTTCAGTAATCTGAAGGACAAGATCCCGCAGTTGATGAAGTCTATGTTCCTTTATCATTTCACCTGCTCATGTGGAGCTAGGTATATCGGTCGTCCGATTGGATTTGTCCAAGAGCAATATCCTGCATAGTTATGAAGAGGTGGAAGTGGAGCAATAAGAAATACTATCACTGAACATCTGGTTGATAATGATCACGCTATCTCTATAGCTTCCGCCTTTAAAGTCATCTACAAGGCAAAAAGTGATTTGCCCAAATCACTACATATTGGACTCATCTGTACTGCTGAAGCTTTCGCCATCACAATGGAAAAGCCAGATTTGTGTATGCACAACAAGTTCGTTCAACCTCTTTTCAACTTTCATGGTCTTAGTCCCTCTATGCTAATCATATTTTGGCTCAACCAGTTTTTGTAGTTTTGTCTATTCACTTTGTATACTCTTCCTTTATGACTTCAATTGTTACTACTATTACTATTCTCAGTTTGAATTGTCCCCGGTATTATTTCACTCTTTCCACTTGTCATTCTAAATCAGTTTGGTTTTGCAATGTTAAATTCTATTTTGTCAGATTTCACACAATGTTATGTGACGTTTTTATTTCTATTCTTTTTGAATACTAATCCAGTAATTTCACACCCCTTCCAAGTTCTATGCATTCTATGAATTATTCTATATATGACATTCATTGTTTTGCTACTTGACATTTAACTATGATTATAATCACAAATATTTTAGTTTCAATTGCATTTCATACAACTACTGTTATTTCATGTATTCACACCTATGATTTAATTCCCTCACCGGATATAATTTATTTTTGAAACCATATATCTACAATTGTACAGCTTGATAATAAATTCGTCGTTGAAAAGAGTCTCTTCCCTGAATCATTTGTTTTGATTTTCTGTAAACGCCAGTGGAAATTTTCCATGAGTTAAGAGAATCAACAAGTTGTCAGCAGTGAAAAGTGAAGACTGGAAGAAAAAACGCAAATTGAACTAGTTATATAAATATATATATCCAGTACAGTCCTACAGGAGGTCAGTCACGAACCAGACTAGCGTATCTGACTGCAGACAGCACTGGATGACGTGGGTTCGAATCTCAGAAGCGACATGAGTTCTTTCAAGGTTGCAGGTACGGGTAGATGACGAGTGCAAACTAGTGCAAAACCTACGTAAAAGGCTTCCTTCTGATTGCTTCCTACCATCTTATATCAACAATTCAAGATGCACTGTGATGGCGAACCAACCATCTAGTGGTATGATTGCCACATCGCAAATTTGACAAATGATAGAACTCAGTCTGCGCCAAAGATACGACTAGACAACTTACACTTGTTACTGGCTAGTTTCCAAGCAAAAAACAATGCCCAATATCAATCACTATCACAGTGGGAAAAACTTGAAGACAGTCACTTATATTCCTCATCTAGGCGGCAGTGTTTCAGTTACAAACAGGAGTCATGGATGGAAGTGCCAGGCCACTGCAGGTTTGAAAAAGCAAGAGAGACATATATTAATCTTGAATTAGTTTGGAAGTCTGTTGCGTTCAGGTTAAGGCTCAGAGCTTGGAGTGTCATCAGAGACTTTCAATTTTTATCAAAAGCTGCCCGTTTCTCAGCATACTGAAGATCAAATGTCAAGAATTAGCAAAAAGGAATGCTGGCAACAGTAGAAGCATTGAAAATGAACCCAGAGACATCAACAGACTTGATGACACCACTACTGGAGAAGGTGTGGAAAGAAGGCAGGGTACCTGTGGATTGGAAGAAAGGCTAATTAATAAAGCTTTTAAAGAAAGGAGACTTAAGTCAATGCAAGAACTGGCGAGGAATCATGCTACTGTCTATCCCAGGGAAAATACTAAGCCACATCATCCTGGAGAGAATCAAACAGGCCCTGGATAGAAAACTTCGACCGGAAAAGGTTGGACTCAGGTGAAACAAGTCATGCATCAATCAAATCGTAACACTACAGATCACTATTGAACAGAGCGTGGAATGGCATACAGCTCTCTATCTTAACTTCACTGACTTTGAAAAGGTTTTCGATAGACGGCATCGATCGAGAGGTGATTTGGAAACTACTCCGCTACTACGGGGTGCCGCCAACAGTTAATTATACACCTCATTCAACAGTTGTACGATAATACTGCTCGCAAAGTAATTCACAACAGGAAATTCATGGAATCCTTCGAAGTGAAGACGGGAGTAAGACAAGGCTGGCTGGATGCGTACTTTCACGAATTATTTCCCTGATTTCAGTAGGCTGGATAATGCGACAGATAGACTGCGGGTGACGAGTATACAGGCGTAAAATGGACCTACGCAAAAACTTCGAGGATCTGGACTTCGCCGATGTGATATATGCCTGATTTTCCACAAACACTGGAAGATATGCAAGTGAAAAGTAACAAGTTGGCAGAAAAGGCGAGTATTAAAAATACGATTTCAGGTGAACACAGAAAACAGAGGTAGGTGATGAAGATTCCTGGCCAACAACAGTCGCAACAGCAACAACAACAGACAACAATCAGCATGAATGGGAGACATCTGAGGGAAGTAACTTCTCTAGCTGAGAAGCATCGTTTCAATTATAGGCGGAGGGAGCTGATGAGGATATCAAAAGAGGATCTGGAAAGCAAGACAAGCTCTCATTACTCTCAAGTCTGTGTGGAGATCAACAACACTCAGCATCAAAAATAAGATCCGGATTTTCAACTCCAATGTGAAGTCACTGCTACTATACGGATCAGAGACTTGACGCTCCATGAAGAGCACTTCAAACAAACTACAGACCTTCATTAACAGTTGTCTTCGCTCAATACTACTCAAGATCCGGTGGTCAGAAAAAATCAGCAGCAGAGATCTCTAGCAATGAGCAAATCAACCAGGAACCGATTGTGAAACAAATAAGCAGGAAGAAATGGAGGTGAATTGGCCATGCCCTGAGAAAACCTTCAAGTGAGTGACATCACAAGCCAGGCCATCTCTGGGGTGCAACCCGCCTGTATGGGAGGTGTCGAGTTGGTCGTTAGTGCGAGGGTGACATTGAGGAGGAGGTCATGTGAAGAGGAGATGAAAGCATGTGGGCAGACGTGTGGAGCCAGGTGAAAACGTTGGTGGAGAACCGAACGCAATGAAGACGTTCGGCTGAAGCCCTATTTTCCTCTTGGCTAACAAGCCAACCAAGAACTTATCGCCCCACTAAAAATGCAGGAGAAAATGACAGTGGATAGGGTTCATACTGAGGAGACCCATTGAGCGACATCACGTTCCAAGCCATCGCTTTGGTCTGAAGCTGACATAGTAAAGATCATGTGAAGAAGTAAATGAAAGATTATGGTCAGCCGTGGATGTCTCACTTGAGATTCTAATCCACATTTGATTATGACACGGAAGTGAATCGATAAAGAACTGTGTATGGAAATCTATTGATTACAGGCGTAGAACATATTGAGTTCATTCGATGTGAATGGTAGTCAGGTTCTACACTAACTGATATCTGCTTTCTAAGAGGTAGAGAGAGAGAGATAGAGATAGTGAGAGAGAGAGCATACAGTATTTCCGTGTTACCCACGCAAATATGATATGACAAAATGATGTAAAAATGCTCTCCTTTGTTCTTTTAGGAAATTGATATGGCTTTTTTCTTTTTATGTATGTGTTATAGAATGACGTCATCTGAAAGGAGAGATGTCACACTTCCTGTGTTCACTATTTTATTATTATTTTTCAAAGTTTACAGAAGTCATGTGTACCTTTCAAAGTAATTAACAATCACCTAATTGATATTTGTAATAGATATTTCAAAAAAAGACTTTAATGATGAGCACATTTCAAGTTGAATATTTAAATATGTTGGTTGCACCCAGCATTTGCTATGCAAACATATTATCGAACAAGTTCTTCTCATGGTTTTATAAAGGATAAAAAAGGTCACCTCATCCTCTATAGTGCCATCCTAGAACACCTGATTGAAGAATCTGAACACCAAGCTAACCCGCAAACCATCTATAAAGTTGTCTACATATGATAGAAAAGATTTGTAGCTCAAGTGGATGATTTTGATGAGGTTGTGTTCTCTGAGCAGCTGGATAGTTAATTTGCGAAGCTTTCATCGCCCCACCCACTAGGCGACATCTTCAGCGCATACTTCAATTCGAATTGAAGTGAGCTTTTAGATTTCTCCACGAGTTTATTAATCATTTCTCTTGGTGACCTTGGACGTGATTGGATGCGGATCGCATGGACGTCTTCCAAAAGAATGGGTATCCACGGAATTTCATCAAAAGACATATACCCCTAAGCCAACCTATCAAACCAAAAGCCCCCAAGGAAAGCACCAAGAAAGTCGCCCTGCCATATATAAAGGATATCTCAGAATTCACTGCAAGACTTGTCAAACCTTTAGGAATAGAAGTCGCACACAAACTAACGAAATCATTTCACTCAGTTCTATGTCAACCAAAAGATCCAACAGCGAAAGAAGATAAAACCAACATCATCTACAAAATAAATTGTAACAACTGCGAAAAACACTACATTGGCCAAAGTGGACGTCCTCTTCGTCTTCGTATCCACGAACATAAGCTGGCTGTCAAAAGACATGATATCCACTCCCTCATATCACTACATACAGACAACCAGGGCCATCAATTCGACTGGGACAACGTTCAAATATTAGACAGAGTAAACAACACCGAGAATGCTAGAGAATTTTTAGAAGCCTGCCTGGTATTCCAGTGAATCATCAATCAATAGACACATCGAGACAGACAAAATTTATCAACCGATAAGAAAGAAACTTCACACACAAAGGGTCAAAGTTCAAGTCAAGGAAACAAGCAGTTCCAGTAGAAGTAGCCTAGAAGGTGGGAAAACACAAAAACAACCAGTCACGTCCAAGGTCACCAGGAGAGATGATTAATAAACTCGTGGAGAAATCTGAAAGCTCACTTCAACAGATTGAAGTATGCGCTGAAGATGCTGCCTAGTGGGTGGGGCGATGAAAGCTTCGCAAATTAACTATGCAGCTCAGAGAACACAACCACATCAAGAGTTGTCTACAGAATACGTGGGGATCTTTTCAAAACGAATACGAATCAAACTGCTTCATACCCCGCAGAAGCAATGGCAATTCACAATTCTGCGTCGGTGGCACAGTGGTCAGGACTCTCTCCGACCACGCACATGGTCCGGGGTTCGATCCCTTGCCGGCGCACACCTGATATCTATGGTCGGCCTGTAAATTTGGGCTACTGATATCCATGCTGAAAATTCCATACTTGTACTGAAAATACGGTGTGGAATCAAGCTGTAATCAAAATAAAAAATAAAATAAAAATGTTAAATTCCAGACTCTGCATACAGAAAAAGCTTATTAAGTCACCAGATCTAAAATCGATCGGATCTGTCTCAACATTGATTGAGTAATTTTTGTTTTTTTGTATTTCGAATGTATCTGTAGGCAACCGATAAGGAAAGGACAACTCACTAACTTCAATAATTCGTTGCCACTACATACAAAAAGACGAAATTCGATCTGTTCATTCAGCCTCAGAATTAGCAGCATTTGTAGCCGTGATACAATGGAAAAGCAGGTGAACACACAGAGAAGAATTCCTCCTGAAAATAGCTACATCGATATTTCCACCACAAAATCCATGAAGCCTAAACATCACTAAAACCGCCCATACATTCTGCTCTTTAAAGACTTCTCTACTTGAATTTACAATTCAGTGGGGAATCATCAGTAGAAATTCTAAGAAATCACCTGTCCAGATTACTGAATGAAACCTTCTTTGCAGCTGAAATTCGGCTAACTTCCTCCAAAAAACTAACGATTCTCATGAACTTGGAGAGTAAGCTACCTTTTGTTGACCTCCCCAACGTGCATCTATCTCACTCATTTGCTCGTCTGGAGCTATTTATATTCACCATAACCAACGTTTGCTATCTAAACGTTTCATCGAACACTTACTCCTTGTCATAGCTCTATCTGGAAACACCTCATCGATTCTGTAAATCAAGCTAACCCACAAACGAACTGCAAAGTCGTCTATAGAATACGTGGGAATCTTGTTAAAAGAATGTGAACCAAACAGCCACAAACTGTAGATGCAATGGCAATTCATATTTTAATGGAAACAAAAACACATAGGTAAACGAGGAGTCTCTTTTTGGCGGCGAATTCATTTTCTTAGCTGTAAAATCGCAAATATATATGTTATTTTGTATTTATGTGTACAATCAGTTTATTAAACAAAAATACAATTGGTCATAGTTATTTAAACTAAACAGGTGAAGATTGGTAATTGGAGTTACGTAATAGAAAATCAGTCAAGAAAATTAGGTGTTAGTGGAATTAGGGTAGTAACAAAGGTGATAAGTCGTCACAAACAGTTGTTAAAAGAAGTTATGTAATAATATGAATAGTTTGATGAGTGAGTTTTACTCAGGATGCACATAGGAACAAAGTAGATAATACGAAATTACTTAAGAGTTCCAAATGAATACAAGAATCATAAGCAATTAAAGAACAGGCAAAGAAACAAAATTTAGTCATCAAAATCAAAGAAATCAAATCAAATCAAAAGTTGTTACCAAGACAGTAGAAGTGGTTGAGTAATCCTCCTTTGTATGCACAGCTCCGGTTGTTCTATGTGAATGGCCAGAGCCTTAGCGATTCAAAGAAGACGAAACCGTATTGCCTTTGATAGGCTATCCTTGACTCTGTAGATTACTTTGAAGCAGGAGGCGTTTGTTGAAATGGAATGATCAGTGTTAACCAGATGTTCAATTATCGCACTCCTTATTGCACCAGTATTGCCTTTTCGCAACCATGCTGGATAGTGTTCTTGAATCCTCTTAGACAGAGTGCGCGTCAAACGACCGATGTATCTGGCTACACAGCAGCAGGTGAACTGATATATGCACGTAGAAGTGGTCAAATGCGGGATCTTGTCCTTGAGGCTTCTGCAGATCAGTGGGCTTATACAGTGGGATTATACATGAATTCATATTTTGTATCCTAAACTGCGTATATATAAGAAAAAGTTTGTTCAGTCACCAAATCTACAATGGACTTAATCCTGACCTAAGTTGAAACATTTTAGCCAATTATATTACGTCATCTAGTTTTTTAACTCAGTCTTACTTTAGTTGCTGTCTAATTAACCTTGTTTCTATATTAGATCATTCTTGTATTAACTAATCAATTATCTAAACTTGACAAACCTCATGTACACACACACAAATCATTATTTATAAATGCGATTGTACAGCTATGTGAATGAATTCGCCGAAAAGAGTCTCTTCGCTGAACGCTTTCTCTTTTACATCATTTTTGTTTTTTAATTTTATTATTTCCTTCCCCACCCTCTATTAAATCTCTACCCGTTATTGCTGATGTTGTTAACTTGACTCCTGTTCATTTTCAGCTGAACTCTGCTCAATCCTGGTCGTCAATAATATATATTTTTTATTCCTTCATCTTCCCAGTGGAACATAGGGCTTCAGCTGATAGCTTGAAGTTTCTGTAGCAGTAGGGTCTATTTTTACAGGATAGGGTTGCTAGCCGCCTCATGCCCAACCTTTCCTCTTTACCAGTCTTATTACTGGCTTAGGGAGGTGAAGGAGTGCATCGATCATGGATCGAACCCCGGACCATGAGCATGGTCGGGGAGCGACCTAACCGACGCTTCTAATATTACGTAATATATCTGGAAGAAGTTGACAGTTCTAATCACGTATCTTGGGGAATACTCCTTATTTTGACAAGGGAATTTACTATATTTATATATGTGGGGTTGTACAGCTTGAGAATGCTGCCGCCGAAGAGAGGAGTAACTCATCGCCGAACTCCTTATCTTTTATTGGACTCAATTGGGATTTTTAATTTGGTAACCGAATATTTCAATAAGGTATTTAGAAGACAAATTTCGCGAGATGATAACATTTCTTATTTTCTTTACAACCGCTTTACAACTATTAGGGTTAAGAGTAATAAAATAAAATAAAGTTCATGACTCAGTTGTATAAAATACAAAAGTACGCACTAGTGACCAATCATATTTAAATAGGTCAAGTAGTCCATGGTAGGCGAAGGTTGAAGTCTATTATGTTGTTTTTGTACACACAGTTTAGGCTGCATGTGATTAATCAGAGTGCTTCCATCACCTTCAGTAATCTTGAATTATAGTTATGTGAAATAATTGTAAAACAGTCATTAATTATTATTGATTTTGTGACCTGGCACTAATAAGTGTTTTGCAATAGATGATGTTGCATTTTTATTCAGATTACTGGCATTGGGATTTTCAATATGATTTATTAGCCATTTTGGAACATGTTCTTGCCGACGACATTGGAACATTCCATCGGTTCTAACTACATAGGTGTCACCGCAGCTGCAGGTGAACATGTAGATACAGTTTGAGTTAGAGTCCACAGAATTTCGTCCTTTAATGGTAGGTACAGGGATCAAAATGTTCGGCAAGTGAGAGAAAGAGATGCAGAGTAGAATGCGCGTTTGATGGCTGACCGAAGTCTTTGAGCTGTCAACTGCATAATCGGGTCGCCCTTGAATGGTAGGTTAATAAAGATAGCTTTCTTTGGTACAGAAGCTGTCTTTTTAATATGTGGTTTATCCTTACTGTGACAAGTGATGAAGTTCTCTGGATAACCATTAGCTAATAAAACTGAATGTATATGTCGAAGCTCATCCATCAATGTTTCACTTATGTTTATTTTGCGGGCCCTTGAGAACAAACATTTCACTAGGGAACCTTCATACTGGTTAGGAACAAAACTGGTAAAATGAAGATATTGTCCACTCCATGTCTGTTTACGAAAGATAGATCTCTGAATCGCGCCATCATCTCTCCTGGTTATTGTAATATCGAGGAAACCGAGTTTGTTATTCAATTCGAATTCGGAAGCCACTCGAATATTTGGATGAATACGATTAAATAGAGTAATAAAGTTTTCAACAGATTTAATATTATTACCAATAATGAGTGTATCATCTACATAGCGTTTATATAGAACAAATTCTCCAAGCATACCTTGCGTTTGTTTCTCCAATTTCGGCATAAATATATCTGCTAACAGGGGCCCAAGAGAGCTCCCCATCTCAATACCGTCGATTTGTTTGTATGCCTTTTCTTGGAAGGTGTATCGAATATTTTCTGTACATATTAGGATGATGTCGCGAAATTTGTCTTCTAAATGCCTTATTCAAATTTATCAAAGAGACTAATTGTTTTAATAAGCAAACATGTCCAAAGACTAGAAGAGACTAGGTGTTCAAGTGTTGTTGACTTTATGAAATGAATACTTCCAGTGAAAATATATTCTGAAGTAAATTTGTAGATGGCGACTAGCAGTGGGGAAATCTACCAGGATGCGCATTTCACCTTATCTGAGACTTATCAGCCAGTGAATGTACCTGCACTCCCCAGTCAGAGAGTGATGGTGTTCCCAATGAGGCTCGAACCCAGTAGACATAGTTTCAGACACCACAGCTTTATCCATTCGACCACTTGGGCGACGACAGCCACCTATTTCTTGTTCAACGGATATCGGTAATTATCGGATCCAGTTTAGAATTTCCCGTTAATTGACTGGACAGAAGTGCTTGGCCTCGAGTCGACTTCTCCCCTCTTTGTGCAGATGCTTCAACGATGTCGGATTATTTAACTCAAAGTAAACTGGTGGATGGTGTGCACCCCCTGATTCTACTGTTATTCACCACCCACCAAATTACCTGAAGTTGTTCATTCTCAGACATCGTAGAAGTATCCGCCCAAAGAGGCGTCAAGTCCACCTGAGGCCAAGCACTTCGGTCCAACCAGTCAACGGGAAGTTCTAAATTGAATTAAAATATACACTGGGCCTAAAAGTCCCCTAGTTCAATGTATACATTTTGCGTATGAACTAGTGGAATAAAACCCAAATGATTCATGCTGGATAGCTTAACTGTTCATCGATGTCATCAGAAAGAATATTTTGTTTACCTGTCGAAATTTAAATTTGAATAAAGAAAGGACGACAGTCTGTGCAGAATAATACTGTACCATTATCGTTTGTTTCGTAGGCTTTCCATCAGCTGCAGACAGCTTAGAGAAATGAGCTGTCCTTCAGAAAAAAATTTAAAGAGGAAGAATTTCTAATTCCTGACAAGATGTTGAAAGAGAGTAGTTACATTCAGAAATTGATTAATAAGTACGGAAGATGAGAAGGCTCAGATCAATGTGGAAAAGAAACAGATCTTCATTCAACTCAGTGTGAAAGGGGAAAATATTGCAAGAAAAGTTAAAAGAAAATAGAATACCTGACTAGCCAACGGCTATCCTGCAGCTAAATCGGTTCCTGTTTGTCGGACAATGTGCTCTTTAATGCAATCAAAGGTCAACAGGTACCCTTCTCATGTTAACTGTAATTATGTAGAGAAATTTACATGTATCTGTGGTAGTATTGGTATAAGTATAAAACTTGGGCACTGTGGTAGAGTATAACGCCATAATGGATAAAATTTTATTTTGAAAAGGTCACACAGTGTTGTACAGTAATATTTACTGATGACCATGTTTCGAACACAATTTATTCCTGCTCATAATCAAAACAAGAAAATACACAACTTTCTTCCTTCGTTCATATACATGAGTAGAAGCTGATTAGACATCTGAATAAAATCAATAAAAGTCACAGAAGGCATGCGTGAAATAGAAAGGAAGATAAAGTACATTCGGAAATAATATTAGTGTTATCAATAAAATGTAATACGGTGAGAAATAAAACAAGTGTTTTTATTCAATAAGATGGGGAATAAGATGTTACGGGGATGTTGGTGATCCCATTGTAACGCCTGCTGTTTGTCTCTATATTTTACCCTGGAATTTAAAGATAGTAGCAGATATTTTGGTGGACAGCTGGGCAAATGCTGCTCTTAATACACTTAATTTTACTCCAAAAATATGGTGGAGATACGTGGATGACACTTTCACAGTGTTAGAAACAGAACATATGTCTCTAGCTTCTTGACGCATATAAACTCACCAGTAGAGGAAATAAAATTCAGATTTGAATCGGAAAGTCAAGAAGGAGAATCAGCTTTATTTTGATTGGATACTAGTAACTAGTGCGACGTGTCTAGTCCTTTATTTGGTGCAGACTGAATTCTATCATTCAGTCAGGTTTGAAATGTGGCCACCATTCTAGGTACCTCGCCATCAAGGTGCACGTTGATTTGATGATATTGGATAGTTGGAGGCAATCGGCAAGAAGCCTTGGACCTAGGTTCCGTGCTAGTTGGCACTCATCAGTCAGCAAGGCGTATCTGCAATCTTGAAGTAACTCATTTCCCTTCTGAGATTCGAACCCGCTTCACCCAGTGCTGCAGTCAGAGACGTTACCAGTGAGGAGCTATTCGGGCTCGCGATTGACCTCCTGTAGGACTGTAGTGGAGACTTTGACTGAACACTAGTAACTAGTGCGACGTGAAGTAATTACCGTTCACAATCAAATTCATCAGGAGAGACAATGATATCATTCAAGGAGAAAGACTTCAGACAAATTCACCTAATATTGAGGTATTGTCTGAAGCGATGTTATCTGAGAAGAGGACAGTTCAACCACACCCATCTCAGAGAACATAACCACATCAAAATCGACCACCTGACCCACAGATATTCCCACTTACTTTTGATATTCAGTGATTATTCAGTGTACATAAATTTGTGAATTCAATCACATTGAAATAAGACGAATAATCAATCGTACTCTTCAAGTAAAAATGAAATCCTCCTGTTCTCTGGGAGACACACTGTTAGGTAATTCACTGTTTTTTTTTCACACCAAGTCGAAATAAAACTCCAAAACACCAATATTGGAGAATCAGAATTAGACTGAAGCGAAACTGTGAATCGAGGTGATGACAGGATATAAATGTGACAAAGAAATCATTAATTAATCAGTAGATAGTGATTCCTTATTCATTGGAGGGAAAGAGAGAGTGAAAGTGAGGTGGAGAGAGAGGAATGTAGATAGAGGGGAAGTAGAGCAAGAAGGACAAGCAGAATTCCTCATTAATATTTCATGATGAAATGAGTACTACACATGTGGCAATTAAACATGAAATGATACAGAAATAATGACCATAAAAATGAGGAAGAGACAAAGAAGAAGGAACAGACATAATTAATTTTTATCTTACTCCAACAGACTGACTGAATGGACTACTTGTCTTTCTATAATTTGCTAAGTCTTCCAGGGTTCAGACATGAATGTGCGTGTTTCAGTCGACTGGATAAGGTGAAGTCAGATATTGTGATGTCGTTTGTTTTGTTATGCGATTAGCATTTGTGAAGTGTGGTCTTTGCCATATTACCGTTAATCATGTATACAGACTTCACGGACTGTTTACGTCTAATGTCAGAAAGATTGGGAGACTTACAGGTGAAAACCATCAAGTTGACAGAAAATGAAGGCAGCAAAGAGAGAAATTCAAGAGAAGGTGAAGAAGACACAGGTGATGTGGATAACAACAACGGACACTGATTGAAAGAGTTCACATCCTTCACCTATCTAGGTAACATCGTCACAACTACAGCCAACTCCTCAGTTGAGGAGGTTAATCACAGCCAAAATTGGAAAGAAAAGATACGTTCTCAACAATTTGAAATAAGTGTGGAAATCTTCTGAATTTAGTATAAACAACGAAATTCGGATTAGCAGCACCAATCTTGGGTCAGTGTGGGTCAGAAACGTGATCGTGGCGTTACAGTAAGCATTTTCAGGTAGCTTCAAGCTTTTATAAACAGTTATCTTCTCTGGCTCCATACTGAAGATCAGATACTCGACCAAAAAGAATTAGCTGCAAGTAAATCTGAGACTGAACCAATCAGCAAACTACTGTTCAAGAAATCTTCGGAAGGAAATGGGCATCCGAGGCTGACATGGAGGACATCGTGTGAGGAGGTAATAAGAGCTTAAGGGTACTTCTATGGCCAGTGAAGAGGACTGTAGAAAACAGGAGAGAATGGAGATGTGCTGGTGAAGGCTTGTGTTCCACACGGAGCCCAAAAGAAAAATAATATAGTAATTAGTATATACGGATGTATTCCATGTGGATAAAAGTTATTTTGATAAAATCTCACAGCGTGTTTGTTATACAGTAATATTTAATGATGACCATGTTTCGAGCACAATTTATTGCTGCTCATAATCATATCAAGACGCTAATTATACAACTTTCCGACTTCATTCATACAAATTTATTATATCTCATCAGTTGATTTGATTGGTTGTAGTATTTTCTATATTTCCGGTATGAGTGATGAGCCATTTCTATTGCATGTGTTGGCTGTAGACTCGATGAACCAGGATTCAGTAACCAACCTCTGTCTCTCCATTTACCTATATAACTGTTTAGAATTTTAACTCAATCCCACACACCCT
The DNA here is from genome assembly GCA_944472155.2 of Trichobilharzia szidati. Taxonomy (NCBI): domain Eukaryota; kingdom Metazoa; phylum Platyhelminthes; class Trematoda; order Strigeidida; family Schistosomatidae; genus Trichobilharzia; species Trichobilharzia szidati. The sequence continues at coordinate 2,173,825 of OX235277.1, forward strand.
ATTGTGTAGTTGTGTGTTAATGCATGCATTGCAATTGCTGAGCTTTTTTCTAAATTACTCGTCTGTATGGGATTAATCATTCTAACTTTAGCCAAATTCTTATGTTCCGACAATCTCAGTACCCCCAGTCTACTAGTCTGACCTATGTAGTTGACCTCACTGACAGCCATTGTAAGGTATTTTGCAAATTGTGTTACTTTGTCGAACTAGGTTAACTTACTGGGCTTATCGTTGAGTGAGTTTGTAGGGGGGTTTAAATGTCACCCTAATTCCTGCTTAATTAGGAATCCTAACTGCACGGTCTCAGATGTCCCCTCCCTATATGGTAGAACTGTATATACCTTCTATTCTTTCTTATTTATATTATCATTATTAGTTTCACCATTATTTTTCTTTTGCTTTTGGCCTTTTCTGATCTTCCTAATGAATTTTATAGGACATTTATTTGACGCCGACGCTTCTTCTATCTGTTTCATTTCGTCATTTTCTGTTCTGATGTTTCTGATGTACTGTTTAGTGCTGTTTTTGCTGGATTTGTTAGACACTTATAACTAAGCCTGACTTTACAAATAACGACGGATGAGATGAATAAAAGTCTAAATGTCTATTAGAATGCGTTGGCGGGAATTAGGGTGGAATTTAAACCTAAAAGCTCACTTAGGTAGGACAGGCTCTGTAAGTCAAAGGGCCCTGTAAGTTGACCCAATTACGCAAAATAATATAATTCACAAAATACTTTGCAGTGACTGTGAGTTAAGTCAACTAGCTACATAGGTCAAACTAGTTAATCGGGCGGGAGGTATTTAGATTATGAGAACATAAGAATCTAACTGAGGCTAGAATAATTAACCCCACGAAGCTGAGTAATTTGGAAGAAAACACAGCAGTTACAATGCATGCAGTAACACACAACCACACAGTGGGTTATTTAGGTTGGTGGAGAGTGAGAGAGGTTGATTACTGAATCTTTGTTCACCCAATCAGCACTCAACACGTGCAACAGGAATGATTCATCACTTCTACTGGAAATAAGGAACATATTACCAACAATGAAATGAGGAGATGAGAAATAGTGGAACCACATGAACGAAGTAAGAAAGTTGTGTGAGTAGTGTCTTCATATGACTACGAGTGCCAATAAATTGTGTTCGAAACGTCGTTAGTAAATATCGGTCGGTCGGTCGGTTTTCGACATAGAACTTTGCACGTATGTGCGGCAGTTCAAGTCGCCACATTCCATGTAGCACACAAAACAAATGAAGAAAGTAGAAGAAATGCATAATATAGACAGTAAACAGAGGTGTGAGACGAAGGAATAGTAATAACGGAGAACAAAGCAGTTTAATTGGAAATCATAAGTCACAAAAAGTGGATGCATCTGCGCCACTGAGAACGATTTTGAGCCATGTCACCAATTGTTTCCAACCATTGGTTTTTACCATCCCGAGGGCCCCAACCAGGAAGTCTACATCTTCCTACGCGGCTTAGATTAACTGTTGTGGATTTCATTTATTGGTGCATTAGTAAATATCGCTGCTTAACACTCTGAAACTTTATCAAAATGTAAAAGAAAGTTAAATGAAGCTGTTGGTTCCTATGACCGTTGCAAAATTGATGATACTGATATAGAAATCAAGTCTGATGTTAAGTATCTTGGATTAATTCTTTCTACTGACCTATCCTGGTCTTCCCATGTCTTGGCGATTTCTAAAAGAATATTTCATCTGACTTTTTACATTATGAAGTTAAGGCACTCAAGCATAACCCAACCACTCCTCTTACACTTTGTCAACTCGTACATTGTACCTATTCTTCTTTACTGTTCACCCTTGCTTATTCTCTCCTGAATTACTTGAAAAAGACTATGTCATACTTCATAGAAATATGAAGATTGTCTTTTGGGCAAGTGGTGTTATCCCATTGGGCCATATCGTTGACATTGTGACTGACAGGCACTGGATGTCATGCAACAAATTTGCTAAAGGAATTTTGTCAGACTGTGAGCATCCATTTTACCCGCAGCTCCAACCATGTGTCTCCTCAGGTAAAACAAGAAGTCTTTTTAGAAGACTTTATGCACGTACGTCTGGCACGTATGTTATGTGATGGAAATAGTGTTAGGCATGAACTAACCAAACTTCTTTGTACTACTAAATAAACCATTTCCTCCACCCTTACAACATCAAGCTTTATTGTTATTGTACTTCTTATATTTATAATCCTCGCAATTTTTTGTTTTTATTTGTTTAATTGTTTCATAACTGTGAACATCATTTGAACTGTGTTATAACTGTTAATTTTGTGTATCTCCTCACCATACTTTATCAACAGAACATTAGATTCAACAATCTATAACATGCTAAAATTTTCAGAGTGAATCTACAATACTGTTTGAAACAAACTCACTGTTATTATTATTGTTGTATTTAATATTCTCATTTTGTACTTCAAATATTTTTGACTTTAAATTGTAGATGTGGACAAACTCCTCTGGTTAATTTTGTTTTAATTTTTAACTTTATTTATATTTTAAGTAAATCAGATGCAATATTGTGACAAATGCTGAGAATTTCATTCTGTATTATAATTACTATCTGTTTTGGAATAAAGTAGATTATTATTATTATAAATTTTATCCACAATGGTATTATACTCTGCCACACAGCACAAGTTCTATTCGTATATATACGGATTCAACTGTCTGCTTTGTCAGCATAGGTTACTTTAACATGCAAATCGACGTGAACTTTATGGTAGAAGTCATCTCTGACGGTAACGTAAGACA
>OX235277.1:2177108-2225411 GCA_944472155.2 Trichobilharzia szidati
GCAATGAAATATTAATATGTGTGTAAAACTTGGGCACTGTGGTGGTAGTAAGTAATTCCATATTAGTTTGTTTATTAGATATATCACACAGTGAGTGAAACAGTATTATTTACTGGATGACAAGGTTTCGAACAAAAATTATTGTTCATAATCATGTCATCAATTATAATCACACGACTTTGAAACTTGAGTTTTGTAGTTTCCTTTGTTTTCTCCTATTTGTCGTAGAGGAAGGAAGGAGAGCTACCAATGTTAGATTGCAACGTAAAAAGGAAAGAAGATGGGAAGTTAAACACACTAGCGTGTTCACAGGAAACCCATACATTCAAACAGATATTTGGACTTCCGATCATCCCATCCTATGTCAGTAAAAATAGGATTGATGAAATGTTTAAATGACAGAGCACAAAAACTAAGTAGTACCAAAGAAAATCTAAAACAGGAACTGATACACGTAAAAGAAGCCTTGAAACTTAATAATTAACCGGATAAATTAGTCAGAAAGTATGTAGGGAAATGTAAAAATAAAATAAATAATGATAGTAGTGACAGTGATAATAATAATAGCAATGATAATACTAATACTACTACTACTAATAATATTGTTGACGACACCGACAATAAGGATGATCGGAAGTCCAAATATCTGTTTGAATGTATGGGTTTCCTGTAAACACGCTAGTGTGTTTAACTTCCCATCTTCTTTCCTTTTTACGTTGCAATCTAACATTGGGAGCTCTCCTTCCTTTCCCTACGACAAATAGGATAAAACAAAGAAAACTATAAAACTCAAGTTTCGAAGTTGTGTGATTATAATTGATGATATGATTATGAACATTAAATTTTGTTCGAAACCTTGTCATCCAGTAAATAATACTGTTTCACTCACTGTGTGATGCATCTAATAAACAAACTAATATGGAATTGCAATGAAATAGTCTGCTAGCAACGGAACCAGAAAAGATTCCTTTGCAATCTTAGCTTATTATCTTTAAATGACGCCACTGGACGTGAAATGCACACTGTAAATAAATGCGACTGTACAGCTAAAGGAAAAATGAATTCATCAAAAAGCGACTCTTCACTGAACTGCTTGTCTTATTTTTATTGAAATTCGAGGACTTTAAAGCAAAAATAGCTTGTCTTCGAAACAGACAGCCAAGATAGGACTTAGTGTGAATATGGAGAAGATGAATATAGTGAAGATGCCCCGTAGACAATCAATATTGATCACTATGAGTGGGAGGAATCTAAAGGAAGTCCATTCTCTTACATTTACCCTCCCAGAATCCTTTCAAATACTGACAGGCCTCATAGAAGGGGATATCAGAAACTTTCTGACTCAAACGAGGAAAGTAAGAAAGACATTCATCACTCTAAGATCAGTACTTAATCGTCACATGTGGAGCGAGATATACAAGTCCTTCGATGCGTGTTTTGTCTAAAACAGTCAGAGAACATTATCCCACTTGGCTACGAAAAAGTGACAGTGGATCAATAAAGAGTGTTATAACTGAACATATATTCAACACTGTTCACTCAATATTTAGCGAGAGGATCCAATTACACAGTCATCTATAAAGTCAAAAGAAGCCTCCCGAAAACGGTAAGTTTCTGTAAACTTTGCACCGCCAAGACCTTAGCGGTCCAGGTACAAAACCGAAGGAACTTCTCCTTCTACGTTGGGAATAATTCGAAGTTCAACTCCTTCGTTAATAATGCTCTTTGGAATTTATGTATGACCTCTTGGTAACACGTTTTCTTTAACCAACCCTTTATTTTAGACGGAATCAGCAGGAAGCCTTGGACCTAGGGCTCGTGCTAGTTGACACTAGTCAGCAAGGCGTATTTGTATACTTTGACTGGGCACTAGCCAGTCACCGGTGTAGTGTATCTAGTCCTTTGTTCTGTGCAGACTGAATTCTATCAGTCAGTCAAGTTTGCGATGTGACCAGAATTCTAGGCGGCTCACATTCACGGGAACGTGGGTTCGAGTCTCAGAAGGGACATGAGTTCCTTCAAGGCAGTTGCAGATACGCCTTGCTGACTGGTGAGCACCAGCTAGCACATAAACTAGGTGGAAGGCCTCCTGCCGATTGCCTCCAACCATCTAATATCATCAAATCAATGTGCACCGTGATGGCGCGATACCTAGAACGGTGGCCACATTACAAACCTGACTGATCGAATTCATTCTGCACCAAAGATAGTCGGGCTAGACACTTCAAACTAGTGACTAGTTCCCTATCAAAAAAAAGCCTTTATTTACTCTTTCTATCTAATACATGATTAATTTTGGACATATGTCTCTATTTTAAAACAAGCAATAAAGGTTAATAAAGCAGGATTTAATGAATTCATCAAATTTCGGTAGAACTCGTCAGCTGAATACTCTACATACACGGATATTTACATACTTTTGAAATTACATTGGGAGATATAGGACTGATAAGTAAATAAACTACATTGAATTAGTCATGCAGAAAGACAGGTGCAAATGTTTTTCCAGGTCATGTTCAATTAGATAAGGGGAGGGAGAGTATGTGAGATCAAAATTAAGATAAATTGCATTACGCTTCAATTACATCACTTAGATAAACAATAAGACATTAGAGAATTTAACAAGAATTGCAACTAGAGGGATATCAATAGTAATAGTTATAATAACACTAATAATAATAGTGTTGAAGTGAGTTAAGATAAGGCTACTGATAAAGGATAGTTTTAAATGAATCAAGAATAATAATAATGAGAATAATAATAAAAATAATAATAATAATGAGGTGGAATTTTAAGTAAAACGTATTACCATGTTTCCAATACTTGTCTCTATGCTCTTTCATTGACATCCCATTTCATATTACGCAACTATTTTCAATACTTACCAATCTTCACTCCCCTCTAGTTACACTTTGATTATTCACCACATTCTAGAAACGTCTAAGTGACGTTAACATTAACCCTAACTAATTTTTATTTTTGTTTGACAATCCTAATGTTCACATACATATAGACAAAATTATTACATAAATAAATGCTATTGTACTGCTAAGTGAATAAATTCGCCACCGAAAAGAGACTCTTCGCTGAACGTTTTGGTCTAATATACATGAAAGAAGATACAGACTTTCAACTTTGCAGATGACGTCCATCAGTGGATGATATCTCTGAGAACTGAATACAAGAGGACAAGCCGGAAAGAATTAGCAGGTAAGGAGAAGCTCTGGCAGATAGAGAGGGAGTTAAGAGCTTATTGCCCGGCGAATATGGAGAAGAAAGTTTCGGTGAATTAGACATACGCTGAGGCCATTGAGATGGTATTGAATGGAAAGTGATGAGTTAAGTGTCCGAGGGTGACATAGAAGAAATGAGGGCTTGCAGATAATCGTAAGTCAACTAAAAAATACAAAAAACATTGCGAAGTGGTTGCGCTATGTCGTGAATTGGCAGAAGTTAGAATTCATGGACTGGCCATTGGATAGGGTCCCAGCGGCTGACAAATGGTCTGCGAGCTTGCCTTGTAACCATAAGGTCTTGGGTTCGAACCCTTGTGGTGGGTGCGTACTGATGAAGAGTCCGAAGCACTAGAACGAAAGAGCTGTCTAGTATTTCCTAACTGGTTTTCTAATGGTTCTGTAAATGATGTCAGCTCATGATGAAATCCCCCATCCAATCAAGTTAAATCCTTACAGAAACTAATATTTGAAAAATACAGAAGAGAACCGTTGTAGAACCAGCAGGGAGTACTAGACAACTGTTTCATCCCAGTTTGGGATTCTTCATCAGAGGGTCGAACCAAAAACCTTCCGGTTATAAGGCGATACAGAGGTCAGCCGATGAATTCCAGCTTCTGTTAATCCACGCTATATGTGATGCGCAACCACTAGTCAAAGGTGAGTGACCGTTCTCCAACGTGATTTGGTTGACCCTGCTGGTTTCTGATGTCAACTGTCTATCAAACCAGTAACCAATCAAATACCTACAGGCCACCACTTGATAATTATTCTTATGTTCACTAACGATTGGCTGTATGCAGAATGTTACCCGGAGTTCTAGTGAGAATTCGTATCCAGTGGGTTCCACCAAATCAGGTTAGAGAGGATATACTTGTCTGTGACATTGGCCGTCTGTTGTGCTTTATATGCCACAAATTATTAGGAGTTGGGATCCATGGGCTTATCATTGGATCAGGTTCCAGTGGCTGAATGGAATACGAGCAGCTCACCTCGTGACAGCAAGGTCTTAAGTTCAAATCCCAGTTGGTGCGTACCGCTAAAGATTTCCAAACTAGGATGAAACAGATCAAACCTGTGAATAATTCTTTATTGTTTCTTTCGCATGATGTAGGTCAGAATTAACTGTCTTTTAGAATTTTTCATAGATTCTAAATTTCTTCGGGGAACAGCTAAATCCAACCCTATCTCATTTTTAGTCCAGTAAGAAGGCGAATAAATTGCTTTGACCTCACTATATTTTTTATCATTGTAAGTGTTTTGACCCCTAATTCAGAATAATTTTCTAATGTTCAATCCTATATATAAAATATATTTTTTTCAGTTATTTTAAATGATATATCGTGTTTCAGTTAGACTTGTGGCTTAAATTATTCCACGGTATGATCACATATAAATTTATATTCAATTATTGCAGGAATTTAATAATTGATTAAAAATGTACAATAAATTTTCGAAACAATGGATACTGAACAAAGAGTACGCTTTTCGATAACTTCATCCTCAGGCTCTACAGCTATATATACACATTATAGTGAATGAATGAATTAGTCTTATGAACAACATTAATGTTGTTTAAATAACATCGGATCAATAATATTGACAGATTACAGCTCAATAGCATCAACATAACAATGAAATGAATGTCAGAAAAAATTAGGAAAGATAATATTACAAATTCATGAATTTATAGTCTCTACTGAAGGCCAGCCAGGGCAGTAGTAGGGGCTAGCTGGACTTGCTTCTTTTGAACACAGAGCACTGGTTGTTTGAGGCGAATTGCAATAGCCTCTGTTGTTTAGAGCATGCGGTGCTTCGATGATTTTGGGAATTTATTGGGCACCCGGTAGGTTATAGAGAAGTATTCTTCCACGCTGGCTGGCTTTGTGGCTTGTTTGCACCAGATGGTCCAATATCGAACCGCTAATGATCTTCACTACACCTTTACTTAGCCATGGTTGGAGATGTTCTCGAGATCGCACGAAAAATCAAGTCCTAGAGCAACGACCAATATAACTCTCTCCACCACAAGCGCAGTTGAATTGATAAATACAATTTGAAGTGGCCAGATAGTCTAGGTACTTCATCTTTCAGTCGAGGACTCACCATCAGTCGTGTAGAGAATAATACGTGTAGTTTTCCAGCATTAAAATCTATAATCTACCAGGTACCTAATAAATTCCCAAAATCATCGAAGCACCACATGCTCCAAACAGCAGAGGCTATTGCAATTCGCCTCAAACAACCAGTGCTCTGTGTTCAAAAGAAGCAAGTCCAGATAGCCCCTACTACTGCATTGGCCGGCCTCCAGTAGAGACTACAAATTCATGAATTTGTAATATTATCTTTCCTAATGTTTTCTGACATTCAGCTTATTTTATGTTGATGCTGTTCAGCTGTAATCTATCAATATTATTATTTTTTTCTTCCTTCACGTTCCCCAGTGGAACATAGGGCTTCAAGCTAGTGGCTTGAATTTTCTGTAGCAGCGCTTATTTTACAGGATGGGGTTGCTAGCCTCATGCCTAACCTTTCCCCTTTACCAGTCTTATTACTGGCTTAGTCAGGTAAAGGAGTGCGTCGGCCGAGGATCGAACCCCGGACCATTTGCATGGTCGGCGAGCGTCCTAACCGCTATGCCACAGACGCACATCAATATTATTGATTTGATGTTATTTAATCAGCATTAATGTTGTTCATAACACTAATTCATTCATTCATTCACTATAATGTATATATAACTGTAGAGCCTGATTGTGAAGTAATCGAAAGGAGTACTCTTTGTTCAGTATCCATTCTTTTGAAAATTTAATAATTTTGATTTTATCATTGAGAACACAATATTCAGCGAAGAGACGTTTTTCAACGAATTTATTATCAAGCTTTGAAATAGTATAAATATGGGTTTTTTTTAAGAAACTATATCAGGTGAGGGAATTAGATCAAAAGTGTGAATATATGAGATAATAATAGCAGTATGAAATACAATTAAAATATTTGTGACTATAATCATAGTTAAATGTCAAGTGGCAAAATAATTAGTGTCATATATAGAATAATCCATAACACCTCTAAAGCAGTCAGTAAGACGATCTTTGCAGTAAAATTACATATGACGTTCACCAGCCGCAAGTTGTTCTCTACCTCTTTAAAAGATAAGCTCCCCAGGATGACCACCTCCATCAGTTCATCTGCTCATGTGGAGAGCAAGGTACATTGGCCGTAGTCAGACGACGCTTTCCACACGGATACGAGAACAAAGTCCAGCATGGTTTTACAAGGGAGAAAGGAAATGTGTGAGAAGCTCAATTCTGGAACACCTGATCGACTCCTGTCACTCTGCCAACCATGACCATGATTTTAAGATCATCTACCGAATCCATGCTAACTTGCCGCGTTTTCTTCGTTACATACTTCTAAAGACAGATGAGGCCTTGGCAATTCATGACTTTAAGCTAAACCTTTGTGTACAAAAGAAGTATGTACAATCCCTACTTCTGCCTTGGCCGTAGAGGGATATACATTCATTTATTTTATTTTGTTTATTTAGTTATTCTATGTACCTTTCCATTATTACTACGATTATTATTATTGTTATTATCATTATTATTATTACTATTCTCACTCTGAATCTTTTTCACTTGACCCACTTGACATTTTAAACCCATAATTATTGAATTTTATATTTTTATTTTTACAATATTGAATTCTATCTTATCAAATTTCATACCATGTTATGTAACATTTTATATTCGTCTACGGCCAAGGCAGAAGTAGGGATTGTACATACTTCTTTTGTACACAAAGGTTTAGCTTAAAGTCATGAATTGCCAAGGCCTCATCTGTCTTTAGAAGTTTGTAAGGAAGAAAACGCGAGAAGTTAGCATGGATTCGGTAGATGATCTCAAAATCATGGTCAGGGTTGAGAGAGTGACAGAAGTCAATCAGGAGTTCCAAAATAGAGCTTCGCACACACTTCCTTTCTCCCTTGTGAAACCATGCTTGAATATGTTCTCGTATCAATTTGGAAAGTGTCCTCTGACTACGGCCAATGTACCTTGTTGTCCACAATAGCAGGTGAACTAATAAATGCACATGGAGGCGGCCAGACAGGGGAGGTTACCTTTTTGCAGAGATGGAGAACAACTTGTGGCTGGTGAACGTCATATGTAATTTTGCTGCATAGAACATCTTACTGACTGATTTAGAGAGATGATTTTTGAGCATATCTGAGGCTTGATCACCTCTGTATTCCAAGTTCATGAATAAGCTTTTCTTTGGAACTGTGTCTGTGACCAGTTTAGATTTCTTATCTTTCATGTTGCTGTCAATAAATCGGTTAAGGTAACCGTTTTCTGTGAGGGTGGCTTTTAAAAAGTCAAGTTCCGAGTCAATGGAATCAGAACTACAAATTTTCCTTATCCTAGAGCAGAGAGAATGGATTAAGTTCCTTCTCCTGGAAATAGGCACCCAACTGTAAAAATTAGTTAGTTGTCCGTTCCAAGTACGTTTCCTGTGGATAGATCTTTTGAGAGGTCCGTCATTACGTCTGCTGAGGCACACATCAAGAAAGGGAATACTTAGTTCGAACTCTTTTTCTATGGTGAATCGTAAAGAAGGATGGCAGTTGTTGAAAGTAAACAAGACATCGTCAAGAATTACATTTCTATCACAGATAACGAAAGTGTCGTCTACGTATCTTTTATAAATATCAAAATGACCGATGGTTTGACTAAGTTGAGAATTTTCAAGCTTTGCCATAAAACAATCAGCCAACAAGGGACCCAGTGGTGATCCCATGGCAATGCCGTCTTTCTGTCTAAAGATCTCATTATTGAACTGAACATTCAACGTGCATCTCAATAAAAGCTCTTTGAGGTAGATTGTCGGCAGTCCTATTTCTAAACTATGTGTATAAATATAATCACATAAGTAGCAAACAGTTTCCATGAGAGTAACATTGGTAAATAGCGACGTCACATCTAATGAGAACAGGATTTCGTCTGAGACATTGAAATCTTTAATGCAATCAAATAAATTTAAACGTATCATCAATGGAAAACTTAGATACTTACCTTCTGACTGGTTCCAGTATTTCAGCTAGCAATTGAGCGATTCCGTGATAAGGAGAACCCGCCATATCGAGGATAGGACGGAGGGGTAATCCTGTCTTATGAATTCTAGGTAGTCCATACGGATACGAGAACAAGGGAGAAAGGAAGTGTGTGCGAAGCTCTATTTTGGAACTCCTGATTGACTTCTGTCACTCTCTCAACCCTGACCATGATTTTGAGATCATCTACCGAATCCATGCTAACTTCTCGCGTTTTCTTCCTTACAAACTTCTAAAGACAGATGAGGCCTTGGCAATTCATGACTTTAAGCTAAACCTTTGTGTACAAAAGAAGTATGTACAATCCCTACTTCTGCCTTGGCCGTAGAGGGATATACATTCATTTATTTTATTTTGTTTATTTAGTTATTCTATGTACCTTTCCATTATTACTACGATTATTATTATTGTTATTATCATTATTATTATTACTATTCTCACTCTGAATCTTTTTCACTTGACCCACTTGACATTTTAAACCCATAATTATTGAATTTTATATTTTTATTTTTACAATATTGAATTCTATCTTATCAAATTTCATACCATGTTATGTAACATTTTATATTCGTCTACTAATCTTATAATTATGTACCCCTTTCCAAAATCTATACACCTTATGTATTATTCTATATACGACATTAATTATTTTGCAACTTGACATTAAACTATGATTTTAATCACAAATATTTTATTTACATTTCATATAACTATTGTTATTTCATGTATTCACACCTTAGATTCAGTTCGCTCATCGGATATAATTTTTAAAAAAAAATCATATATCTACGATTGTACAGCTTGAAAATAAATTCGTTGTCGAAAAGAGTCTCTTCGCTGAATATTGTGTTCTTACATTCAATTGTGTTTAGTATAGAAAACGAGTTTTCGTTGCGAAGAAATTCAGATTGGATTGTTTTGAGTTGTTTTAATAGTTTTGTTTGTCGCGAAACCTCAACTGAAATGAACGCGAAATCTCCACAAAAAGAAATTTTCCAATATTAATCTCCACTTAAATAGTGATTATAAGATGGATCTTCTGAGGTTTCCATGAGAAGTAGTGGCCAGTTAGGCTCACTGTTTCATAGGTTCAATCCTTGGCCGGGTATCATTCGAGATTAATATTATTCCCTTGGGTTCCGTGTTGAAGATAAACCTTCAAATGCATATCTCCATTTCGTATTGTTCTCTGAAGCCCTCTTCATCTTGCCTAACGACTTCCCAAAGTCTCTCATCTCCCACTTAGAATATCTCCTCCACGTCGCCCTTTAGATACATGCTCAAATCGTCGTTTTCCATTCATTGTTCCACTGATGGTCTCCTCATTGTGTGCCCAATCCATCTCCATTTTGGTTTAATTATTTTCTAGGCGATAAGTACCTGAGTGGATCGTACACAGAGTGTCTTGCTGCTAATTCTTTATGACCTGCCTTCTGATCTTCGACATGGAGCCAGCCATCGAAGTGGGCGGTTGTTGATACAAGTCTGCAGTAGTCTTTCGGAAATTCTCTTCGTGATAACCACGCCAAGTTTCTTATCCATAAAGATGAAGGGACTGACTCAAAATTGGTATTGAAAATCCGAATTTTATTTCCGTAGTAACTTTAGAGAGACGAAGGTCTGTCTAGCCTTTCCGATCCCGACCGATTTTAACATCCTGCAGATGAAACGATAGTGCCTGGTGAGATAAGTGAAAGAAGTGGCCTTTTTCAAATTTCTTCGGTTGATAGTGATTAGTGCTTGTTATTGGGTGGTGTTAGTTGGTTATCTTCATTACCTCCGTCTTTTCTATGTTTACCTAAAGTCCTGTCCTGAATACTGAAACAAAGTGGCCCAAAAAGTGAGGAGGTCGACTGGTTCACTTACCTAAGCAACATCATTTTGAACTACAGCCAACTGTACAGATAAGGATGTGTAAATAGGAGTTGGAAAGGCAACTTTGGAGTTATTCTGCTCTCAACAAAATCAATAATAATGGAATTATCAACGCCAGTGCCAAGTCAGTCACCTCTTCGGTATGGGTCAGAAACTAGGCGTGGGCGTCTCAAAGAACATTCTCAACAGGCCACTAAAGAATTTTACCAACAGCTTACCACCCCTCTGCCGCTGGCTTCTTACTGAAGATTAGATGGTTGACCGTCTTTACAGAACTATCGTTAAGAAACTCTAGAAGGCAACAAACCAAATAAAAATCTAATGAATACATATATTCTCTCTATAGTTTGTTTTGTAAGGGCCAGTTGCGTTTCTAAGAGTTGACCACGGATTGATATCAGTTAGAGAACCATTTAAAACCAGCACTGGAGTACTGGACAGCTGTTTCATCTTAGTCTTTTGGGAATCATCTGCAGTACGCACCCACCTTTAATGGTTCGAAACCAGGACCTTCCGGTTACAAGGCAAGCTCGTATACCATTCAGCCACTGGAAGGCGATTCAATGGTTCATGATTCCCAAACTAGGATGAAACAGCTGTTCAGTACTCCAGTGCTGGTTTTCAATGGTTCTCTAACTGATATCAATCCGCGATCAACTAGTAAAAACACAACTAACCCTTACAAACTAAACTATAGAAAAGAAGGCGTTCAGCGAAGAGACTCTTTTCGGCGAATTCACTCACTGAGCTGTACAATCCCATTTATATTCAATGAGCGGGAGAGCCGATTTCTCAGTATTTCTGTAGATTGGTATCCATTGAACTGTAAGTTCATATAGAGAAGATTTTTGGAGCACTGGGTGTGGGCGGCTTCTCTGATCTGGGTTTCATTGATTTTGTGATAAATCTTTCTGGATAACCATTTTCAAGGAGGATTTTCTTAAAAGTGTTCATTTCATCTTCTATGGCGTCCAGGCTGCAAATTCTACGTATTCCGTGGCTTAATGAACGGATTAGGTTTCGTTTAGTATATAGAGGTACCCAACTGTGGAAGTTAGTGAGCTGTCTGTTCCACGTTGGGTTTCTGTAGATGGATCTTTTTAATGTTCCGTCTTGTTGGCGCCCCGTTAGTTGAACATCAAGAAAAGATATCTTTGAGTTAGACTTTTTCTAGTGTGAACTGAACCGCAGGGTGGCGGTTGTTGAAGAACTTCAGGATATCTTCTAAATTCTCTTCGTTGTTGAAGATGATGAAGGTGTCATCGACATATCTCTTGTAGAGTTCAAAGTTGTCAATCATATTCTTTAGGCAAGTGTTTTCGAGTTTCGACATAAAGAAATCCGCAAGCAGTGGGCCTAGTGGTGAGCCCATAGCTATACAATCCTTTTGACGATATATTTCATTGTTAAAGGAGAACTGGACGTTTAGGGTGCATCTCAGCAGAAGTTCTTTTGGATAGTCTGTGGGTATGCCAATGTTTACTCCTTCTGAGTGGATGAGCTCGCATATGTGACAAATTGTTTCAGTTAGTGGAACATTTGTAAACAATGAGACCGCATCTATTGAGATCATCGTTTGATTAGAAACATTGACGTTATCGATGCAGTTGACGAATTCAAATGAATCTCGCACTGAGTGACAGGAGACTTGTTTTCTGATTGGATCAAGTAAGTCTGCTAACCATTGGGTAGTGAGGTGGTAAGGTGAATTAGTCATGTCAAGGATCGGTCGAAGTGCAGTGCCCATCTTGTGTACTTTAGGAAGTCCATGGAGTCTTGGTATATTTGAACCAGATGGTCTCAGGGATTCAAACATTTCGTTGGTAATGAATGATTCGTTCTTTAATTTACGGAGGATGTCTGTTAGTTTGTGTTCAGTCTGCTCCGTCATGTTTTTCTCGTTGACCGGTTTGGTGAATTTAGATTCATCAGATAGAATGGTCAACATTCTACTGATATAATCCTTACGGTTCATGATTACGATTCCTCCACCTTTATCAGGACATATCAGTATAATCAACTGTATTATTCTCTACCTCCACTCTTATTTAATTTTAACCACCACTCATTAACACTGTTTCCAACTTGACCTACTATGAATTCCACTCTGTTGTATTATATCATCCAATTCACTTATTCAATTTTATTTTATTTTCTATCCAATTAACGTTTGTTTCCAAGCCAAATAATACTTATATTACATAATTATCTAATCTTTATAAATCTAATGTACACACACACAAACAAAATTTGTATATAAATGGGATTGTACAGCTCAGTGAATGAATTCGCCGAAAAGAGTCTCTTCGCTGAACGCCTTCTTTTCTTTTATATAAACTATAGAAAATAAATCTGATGCTCGCTAATGACTTGCTACAGGATGGAGTTTCCTGGAGTCAGTTCTAGTGAGAAGTCGTGACCAGTGAGGTCCATCCAAATGTCACGTGTAAGGATGGAGTTCCTACCGATGACACTGGTTGGTGGTTGCTCTAAATCACGAATTGGTAGAAGTTAGAATTCGTGTGTTGGCTATTGAATTGGGTTGGGTACCAGTGTCTGAATGGATTACAAGCTTGCCTTGTAACCAGAAGGTCTTGGGTTCGAACCCTTACAAGTGGGTGATTACTGCCAATGATACCCAAACAGCTGTCCAGTACTCCCGGTGGCTGGTTTTCAATGGTTCTCTAACTGATATCAATCCTTTACAAGATTTTCATCATGAGCTGACATCAATTAGAGAACCATTGGAAAACTTGGGAGTACTGGATAGCTGTTTTGTCCTAGTTTGGGACTCTTCAGCAGTACGCACGCGCCGGGATTCGAACCCAGGACCTTCTGGTTTACAAGCCAAGCTCATATACCATCAATCAATCCGTGATCAACTCGTAAAAAGTTGTTGTCGTTGTCACGGATAAGTCAGACTTCTGTGTGTCTACTCAGTGTATGTGGGAAATATTTCTGAGTGATCAGTTGTCTGGAGTTTCACTGTAGTGAAGATGGACAACAACCACTGGGTCCCAGTGGCTGAATGCTATACAAGCCAGATTGCCTTGTAACCCGAAAATCCCGGGTTCGAACCCTGATAGGTTAATGAGTACTGCCTATGATCCCCAAACTAGGATGAAACACCTGGCTATCCAATACTCCCTGTGGCTGGTTTTCAATGGTTCTGTCTAACCGATATCAATCCATGATCAACTCTTTTAGAAACCTATATTCTCTCTTAAAAAACAAAACGAACGTGGGTAAGAATGGCAGGTGTTTAAATTTAGCTCATTCATTCATTGTTCGATGATTCGATTATTACATCATATCCTAAAATCAGATATTAATTTTTTTGGCCTTTACTGTTTTTTTTTTTGTTTTTTGCTTTTTCCTTTCTGTGTCCATTGAGGGAGGGGGATTAATTTTGAGCTGTTAACAATATTATTATTGTTATTATTATTATGTTGAATTCATCAAAATGAGTATCTTTTTATGCGCATTCAAATCGAGAGAGAAAGAGAGAGCAGAAATGTCTACGTAAGGTTGAATTGTTACATGCGTGTTGAACACACCTGAACGTGATGTTTCATTTGTTCAGACATTGCACGAACTGACTAACCTATGGTTATTTGGATATTTATAAAGTATTCGTAGGAAATCTATTTATATACATGTACATATATATAGATTTATCTCACGCGTATATATTGCGTCTACTACATTCACGTGCGTATTGAACGCCTGCTATATTGTTTTGAAAGTTGTTGAACCAACGTGATATATACTATACAGTTGTGTATTAGCTTTCAGGTCTGTATGTGTTGTAGTAGAGTTATTTATGGTTCTACTTGTTCGCATAAATATCAGTATTAAGCATGATGTCTCTGTAATTCCATTATGGGTAAATTTTATTTTGATAGAGTCTCACAGTGTTATACAGTAATATTTACTGATGACCACGTTTCGAGCACAATTTATTGCTCATAATCATATCAAGGTAATCACACGACTTCCTAAATTCATATATATAGTTCCATTGTTTTTCACTTGATTTTCACTTGATTTGATTGGTAGTAATATTTTCCATATTTCGGGGATGAGTGATGATTCATTCCTATTGCATGTGTTGGGTGTAGATTCAATGAACAAAGATTCAGTAATCAACCTCTCTCGCTCTCCACCTACCTAGATTACTTTTTAGAATTTTAACCCTGTCCCACCCATCCTATTGTGTGGTTGTGTGTTAATGCATGCATTGCAATTGCTGAGCTTTTTTCTAAATTACTTATCTTCTCTGGGTCAACCATTCTTACCTTAGCTAAATTCTTATGTTCTGACAATCTGACTACCCCTGAACTACTAGTTTGACCTATGTAGTTGACTTCACAGTCATTGCAGGATATTTTGTAAATTATATTATTTTGTTTAATTGGGTCAACAGGGTCCTTTTACCTACAGAGCTTGTCCCTGAGTGAGTTTGTAGTTTTAAATGCCACCCTAATTCCTGCTTTATTTAGAATCCTACGTAGAGAGGGTTTCAGATGTCCCCTCTTTATATGGTATAACTGTAGATGACTTATATTCTCTCTTATTTATGTTATTATTACTAGTTTCACAATTCTTCTTATTTTTATTTTGGCGTTTTTCAATCTTCCTAATGAATTTTATAGGATAGTTATTCAACACTAACACTTCTTCTATCTGTTTTATTCCATCATTTAGGTCTCTTCTTGTGCTACTTAGTGTCATTGCTCGGTTTGTTAAACACTTAACTAAGCCTGCCTTAACAGTTAACGGATGAGATGAATTAAAGTCTAAATATCTATTAGTGGAATGTGTTGGTTTTCTTTATAAACACTAGTGTGCAGTTTACATTCTTCTATTCGTTTTATTTTACATATTTTACCCATAATGGAATTACACTCTACCACAGTGCCCAAGTTTTATTCTTATATCCATGATATCTCTGGACAA
This sequence comes from Trichobilharzia szidati, assembly GCA_944472155.2. Taxonomy (NCBI): domain Eukaryota; kingdom Metazoa; phylum Platyhelminthes; class Trematoda; order Strigeidida; family Schistosomatidae; genus Trichobilharzia; species Trichobilharzia szidati. The sequence goes on from OX235277.1 coordinate 2,192,289, forward strand.
AACATCTTTATTCACAAATGTACTACCTCTAGTAGAAACAGTTAACTACCTACATATGTGAACAAGTGGATAACCAGTCGATAAACATTGGAATCCGTACTGATGAAATCCTAAAAGAATTGTTATTAAGGTGTACACTATGAATGTAAATTTCAAATTTCACGGCACGCTTTACAGGCCCTCCATTGTGTCTCATTTTGGCTGATTTCTTTCTAAGTAAGCTAGAAAATGCAGCACTGAACAACCTTATCATTAAGTTCTAATTTTATTGCCGGTATATATGGATGACACCTTCATTCTTTGTGATAATGTGATTTGGATAGGAATACAATAATTACTGAATTCAATGAAGTACATTCGGCTATGAAATTCACGTGCGAAGAGGAACAGAATTGCCTTCCTAGATGTCCTACTTACAAGAAAACTTAGATGGTAGCATAAAAAGAAATTTGTATAGAAAAAGTACTTGGACAGGACTTGAAAAGAGGAGCAGGAGAATAAAGTACATTTTCTGGATGTCTTGCTAAGTAGGTGAGAAGATGGGTCACTTGAGAAAAGCGTGTATAGAAAGAGTACATTCACAGGGCAATACACACTCTTCCTTAGTTACGTGCCCATTAAATATAAAAGAAATGTTGTTAAATGTCTTGTGAGCAGAGCAAGAAAGATGTGTACGGATGACCTCTTACAAAAGTAATTTGAATATATTCACGATTCCTTGACGGAGATGGGCTATCCGAGTAGTTTCACAAAGAAACATATGAAAACATCAGAGAGAAAACCTGAGACTATGACTGCATGTAAAAAACTTCTGTTTATTAAGTTACAGTTTAATGGTGACTCGTCAAGTGAGAGTTTATTCCAGAGATTTCACGCAGCATACCTATGTTTGTCATTCTCTAGCCGACGAATCATTGGGACGCAAACGAAGGATAAGGTAGATAATTTTGCCACATCTGTGTGCATTTACCAATTCAACTGCACCTGCGGTGACAGTTATGTTGGGCGTACTACTAGACAGCTCAGCCGACGTGTTAGTGAACATCTCCCATCGTGGTGGTTTGGCAAAGGACAGACAAAAGCAAACTTTAGCTCATTTTTGTCACATTTAATTGGTAGTGGTCATGTCGTGAAGAAAACGAGAGCTTTCAAAGTAATTCATCGTATCCCACCGAATCTTTCCAATAAACTTCGTATTCTTCTACTGCACACAGCTAAGGCGATAGGCATTCGAACTATTAAACTTAAACTGTGCATTCAAAAGAAGTTCATACAGCCATTATCCCTCCCTTGGCCTTTTAAGACATAACCAACTAATGACTTCTACACCATCTCTTGTTTACTTGTTTTTACTAACCTTTATCGACTACTTCCATCTGAACATTTGTTTGTTTAATCATGGTGTTTTTCATTATTCGTGTTATCACAGATTGCCTCACTTTTTCATCCTTATTACTGATAAAACCATTTTTATTATTATTATTATTATTATCATTACTACTATTATGACTAATTGTACAATTTATATTCACCATCTTATTATCCTATAGACAAAACACCATGATTGGTTTATATTTGAATTTTATTTGTAAACTTATGTATATATATTAGAGTTGAGCCTGTTGAGATCTAATTGAAAACAGCATTGTTCGCTTAAATGTGTTGTTCCTCTATATGTATCTACCAGTTTGACTGCAGCTCCAGAGTCAGGTACAATGGGGGTACAATTAGCCAGGCTCATCATCGTATTTCCGAACATCATCCAGCATGGTTAAGCAAGGGACAAACAAGATCTATTCGTAGTTCTATTTTCACGCACCTTGTAGATAGTGAGCATAAAGTTGATGTTAATACAGCATTTAAAATTATTTATCGCATTCCTACTAATCTCAATTCTGCTTTCAGAGTTCGTCTTCTACATACGATTGAAGTCACAGGAATCCGAATGAAGAAGCCAAATCTGCGCATCTCCACTTTCTTCCATTTTCTGCTAGTCTCTTCAGCCGCCTAGCTCCACGATTGACCACAATTTCTCATCTTCTCCTCCTCGCCAAGTGATCTCTTTCATGTCGCCATTGCACCGACCACACACTCTTCGTTTAATATTCGGGTTCCACTCCAGCGATGAACTGAACTGGGCGCGATGTCATTCGACCAACGGACTCCTCACCGTAGGCGTGATTGACACATTTCCATCTCCTCCAACAAATCTCTTGAGCAGTCGACTCTTGCTCGGTTATTTTGTTGATCGTGGGATTTTCTTGCTGCTAGTTCCTTCATTCTGGCCCGCCAGCCCGCCGGCCGGTCATTTGAACTTCAGTATGGAGCCAGCCAGAGACATGGACAGCTATTAATAAAATCTGTAACTTGTTGGAAATACCTTTCGTGACGGGCGCGCAATGTGTATACTGGTTGAGTGGGTGAAACAGAAGATTTCCAAATTAGTTTCAAGTTGATGAAGGCGAATCAAAACTTCCCTGAGTAATGCACAGTACCGATATCAAAAAGACAGCTAAACAGATCAATTCAAATCTCAGATACAAAACAGGTACCATGCAACAGAATTATCTAAACAAAGTCAAACGTATGAAATACCTCAGAATCAAGAAGAATATTCCTAACAAGGTGGAATCGAAATACTGTTCACAAGAATTACACAATTTAAAATTCCCGCGGACATTCCATGGTTAGAATCACAGTTGTAAAACGATACGCTATCAGTGTCATCAAACAAACACAAAGAGACACATTAAAATTACAGATTTAACAAGGACAATGAGAAACAATGAGGATCACACCAAAATAGGATAATAATTGCAAAGCAATGACCGTGGATTGATATCAGTTCGAGAAACATTGGAAAAGCAACTGGAAGTACTGGACAACTGTTTCGACCTAGTTTAGAAGCCTTCATCAGTACATACCCACCATAGGGGCTCGAACTTAGGATCTTCCGGTTAACAGTGGCTGAACTGTCCACGAGCTCACCTTGTAACCGGAAGGGGCCTGGGTTCAAGCTCCAATGGATTCCTACTGTCTATGGATCCCAAAGCAGATGGAAACAGCTGTCCAGTACTGTCTTCTAACTTCAAATGGTTCTATAACTGGTATCAAACCGTGACCAAACTTGAAATAGATCAACTTCCTACGAATTAATATTTAAAAATTGCAAAATGAGTCGAAATATACAGATAAGTAGGGTTATTGTCAATACATTGTCTAAGAGAAATTTTTCAAACAACTATTCCGTTACACTAACCAGACTTCTAGGCAAATTTTGTTAGCGCAGCGTTTGAACACACGATCAATCGGCTAACAGTTAAGTGCTTATGCCAGTCAATCGTATTGCTTACTAAAATTCAGCTACATCCGTCTGGTTGACGAAATGGTAATCAAATGAAATGTGAGACTTGAATTGCACCGATAGCAGCTACTGGGTTGCAAAGTTTTTAAAATTCTCTTATAGGTTAATCGAAAACAGCTACTCTGAAAATTTCATCACTGAACAAATCGTCTACAGAGTGGAAAAGATTCTTCCGTATCTGTTAAGAAGACGTCTCTGTACATAAAGAGAAGAAATGTCATCAACACTTTAAGATGGCTTCAGAAATCTGCAATTAATGTATGCTAGAGAAGTTACCACATTAATGTTGTGCTGATAAGAAGACTCGAGAAGATATGGATTTTTCAGACAATCTAGGTCTAATGCCACATAAACCCGATTATCTGCAGTCGTAAACCAACAATGAAACAATCTTCTATAGCTTGGTTTGTAATGGTCAGTTATGTTCGTACGAGTTGATCACGGATTGATATCAGTTACAGAACCATTGGAAAACCAAACACAGGGAGAACTGCTAGACAGCTGTTTCATCAGGCTAGTTTGGGAATCATCGGCAGTACGCACCCACTGAGATTCGAACCCAATACCTTCCGGCTACAAGGCAAGCTCGTATACCAACAAGACGACCATGCACATGGTCCGGGGTTCGATCCCCGGCCGACGCACTCCTTTACCCCGCTGAGTCAGAAATAATGCTGGTGAGGAGGAAAGGTTGGGAATGAAGCTAGTAACCCTATCCTGTAAAATAAACACTGCTACAGAAACTTCAAGCCACTAGCTTGAAAGTACCCTAAATTCCACTGGGGGATGTGAAGGAAATAAAAAACCCTACAAACTAAACTATAGAAATTCAATCTGATGCTCGCTAGTGACTTGCTACAGGATGGAGTTTTAGTGAGAAGTCGTCACCAGTGAGGTCCACTTAGATGTCACATGTGAGGATGGATTTCCCACTAAAGACAATGGTTGGCGTTGCACTAAATCACAAATTGGAAGAAGTCAGAATTCATGAGGCATTGAATCGGGTCCCAGTGGCTGAATGGTATACGAGCTCACTGGCCTTGTAACCGGAAGGTCTTGCTTTCGAATCCTGACAGGGGGGTAAGTACTGCCGATGATCCCCAAACTAGGATGAAACAGCTGGCTGTGCAGTACTCCAGTGCTGGTTTTCAACGGTTCTCTAACTGATTTCAATCCGTGATCAACTCGTAAAAATGAAACAATCTACAAACAGAAGGATGGTATTGTAATGGGTTCTCCCTTGGGTCCTCTCCGTGAAGACTGTTTTATGGACAATCTAGAAAATGGTCAGTTGAAGTCAACTATACAAAGTTTTCGGATGTATAAAAGATATGTAGATGACACTTTTATTATTTGAAATAATGATTATAATTTGGATAATATACTAAATGCACTTAATAGTTACCATGCAGTGATAAAATTCACACTTGAAATGGAGAACGATTCTAGCAGTTATTTCCTTGATGTGAGCTTACCAAGGAGGACCGATAAAATTCCGGAGAGATGAGTTTATGGAAAGCTGCCATGGAATAGTCAGCTGACGAATTACTACAGCTGGGTACCCATTGGTCAAAAACGAGATCTGATCCAGTCTCTTGCCACTCGCATTCTTCACATATGTAGTCCTGATACTGTGAAGGCTGAGTTTAAATCTTCAGAGAAAAATCCTAATAGAAAGTGGATTTCCACCACGTTTTATAGACAAAAATTTACAATCAAAACTTATAAAATGTGACTTATTATCCTTAACCAAGAAAATACTGTACATGAGCTTGGAATTCAATGGCGACTTAGCTTCCGATATCATTATGAAAGGAAGATCTTACAGTCCTTGAAAAAGACATTCTTGATGCATCGTTGAGAAGAGCTTTTTCCAGTCGACCGTTACTGTTCAGTAACCTGAAGGACAAGATCCCGCAGTTGATCAACTCTGTGTTCCTTTATCATTTTACCTGCTCATGTGGAGCTAGGTATATCGGTCGTTCGACTGGAGTTTTGTCCAAGAGGGTGCAATAATAGTATCCTAAGTAGTTACAAAGAGGTGGAAGTGGAGCAGTAAGAAGCGGAATCATTGAACATCTGGTCGATAATGATCACGCTATCTCTACAGCTTCCGTCTTTAAAGTCACTATATATATGACTCATCTGTATTGCTGGAGCTTTCGCCATCACAATGGGGAAGCCAGATCTGTGTATGCACAAAAAGTTCGTTCATCCCCTTCAACTTTCATGGTCTTAGTCCCTCTTTGTTAATCATATTTTGGCTCTACCAGTTTTTGCCGTTTTGTTAATATAATTTGTATACTCTTCCTTTATGACGTCAATTGTTACTACTATTACTATTCTCAGTTTGAATTGTCCCCGGTATTATTTCACTCTTTCCACTTGCCATTCTAAATCAATTCTGTTTTGCAACATTAAATGCTATGTTCTATACATTCTATGAATTGTTCTGTGCATTACATTAATTATTTTGCCACTTGACATTTAAATATGATTATAATCACAAACATTTTAGTTTTAATTGCATTTCATACAACTATTGTTATTTCATGTATTCACACCTATGATTTAATTCCCTCACCGGATATAATTTATTTTTAAAACCATATATCTACAATTGTACAGCTTGATAATAAATTCATTGTCGAAAAGAGTCTCTTTCCTGAATCATTTGTTTTGATTTTCTTTACACACCGATGGGAATTTCCCATGAATTAAGAGAACCAACAAGCAGAGAAAGCAGGACTTCAGGTGAAGACAAGGCGAAGATAGAGGTGATGAAGATAACCAACTGACAAAAACAACAACTTGACTGATTGAACTCAGTTTGCACCAACGATAGGTCTAGACACACGGACACTGAACTATATATATACCCAGTACAGTCTTACAGGAGGTCAATCACGAGCCCGAGTAGCTCAGTGGTAGCGTCTCTAACTGCAGACAGCACTGGTTAGTGACGTGGGTTTGAATCTCAGAAGGGACATGAGTTCTTTCAAGGTTGCAGGCACGTCTTGATGACGAGTGCAAACTAGCACGAAACTTACGAGGAAGGCTTTCTTGCGATTGCTTCCTACCATCTTATATCAACAATTCAAAGTGCACTGTGATGGCGAGTCAGCCATTTAGCGGCGTGATTGTCACATCGCAAACTTGACTGATGATAGAACTCAGTCTGCGCCAAAGATAGGACTAGACACCTTACACTAGTTACTGACTAGCGTCCAAGCAAACAATAATATCCAGCATCAATCACTATCGCAATGGGAAACATTTGAAGAAAGTCACTTATATCCCTTATCTAGGCGTCCCCGTTTCAACTAGAGACAGGCGTCATGGGTGGAAATGTCAGGGCAGTACAAGTTAGTAAAAGCAATAGAGACCTTCAATAATCCTGGATTAGTCTGGAAGTTTGTTGCATTCAGCTTAAAGTTCGAAGACTTGGAGTGTCATCAGAGACATTTCCAACAGACTTTCAGTTTCTATCAAAAGCTGCCCACTTCTCAGCATACTGAAGATCAAATGTCAAGAATTAGCAAAAAGGGAATGCTGGCGACAGCAGAAACATTGAGAATGGACCCATAGATATCAACAGACTTGATGACACCACTACTGGAAGAGGTGTGGAAAGAGAGCAGGGTACCTGAGGATTGGAAGAAAGGCTGCTTACAGAAACTGCCAAAGAAAGTAGACTTAAGTCAATGCAAGAACTACAGGCGCATTATGCCCCTGCCCATCCTAAGCAAATGACTAAGCCGCATCACCCCGGAGAGAATCAAACATGCCTTGGATGTAAAACTTCGACCAAAACCGGCTGGATTCAGGAGGATTAAGTCATGCATCAATCAAATCGCAACACTACGGATTACCATTGAACAAAGCTTGGAATGGCAGTCACATCTCTATGTCAACTTCATCGACTTTGAAAAGGCCTTTGACAGCATCGATCGAGAGGTGATTTGGAAACTACTACGCTACTATGGGGTCCAGCCAACAATTATACATCTCATCCAATAGCTGTACGACAATGCTGCATGCCAAGTAATCCACAACGGAAAACCCACAGAATCCTTCGAAGTGAAGACAGGAATAAGACAAGGTTAGCTGGCTGCCTGCTATGTCCAATGATTTTCCTGATTGCGGTAGACTGGAAAATGCGACAGATAGGCAGCAGGCGACGTGGAGACAGGAGTAAAATGGACCCACACAAAAAACTTGGAGGATCTGGACTTCATCGATGAAATATATATGTGTCTGATTTCCCACAAACTGGAAGATATGCAGGTGAAAAGTAGCAAGTTGGCAGAAGAAGCATCCAGAGAAGATAGGACTTCAGGTGAACATAGAGAAAACAGAGGTGATGCGGATTCCTGGCCAACAGCAACAGCGACAAGAAAAGACAATCTGTAAGAAGCAACCTCCTTCAACTACCTACTTACCTACCAAGAAAGCATCGTTTCAACTGCAGGCGGAACTGACGAGGATATCATGGCGAGGACCGAGAAAGAAAGACAAGTTTTCATTTCTCTCAAGTCTGTGTGGAGGTCAACAGCATTCAGCATGAAAAATAAGATCCTGATTTGCAACTCCAGTGTGAAGTCAGTGCTACTTACTATACAGACCAGAGACTTGGAGCGTCATAAAGAGCACCTCAAACAAACTACAGACTTTCATCAACAATTGTCTTCGCTTAATTCTACTCAAGATCAGATGGCCAGAAAAGATCAGCAACAGGGATCTCTGGCAGTGAACGAATCGACCTAGCAGGAACCAATTGTACAAAAAATATGCAGAAAGAAATGGAGGTGGATTGGTCATACTCTGAGAAAACCATGAAGTGAATGACATCACAAGCCAACCCATCTCTGGAGTGGAACTCGCGTGAGTAGGAGCTGGCGAATTGGTCGTTAGTGCGAGGGTGACATTGAGGAGGAGGTCATGTGCAGAGTAGATGAAAGCATGTCGACAGACGTGGGGTTAGGTGAAAACGTCAGCAGAGAACAGAGCGCAATGAAGATGTTCGGCTAAAGTCCTATTTCCTTCTAGGAATTAAAGGAAAAATGATAATAATGCTGGGAACAAACAAACCAAGAACTTCTCACCCCACTAAAAATGCAGGACAAAATGGCAATGGATAGGGTTCACGCTAAGGAGACCCATTGAGCGACATCACATGTTTTAGCCATCGCTTTGGTCTAAACCTGACATAGGGAAGATCGTGTGAAAAAGAAAATGAGAGATTGTGGTCAGCCGTGGATGTCTACATTGACATTCTAATCCACATCTGATTATGACACGGAAGTGAATCGATAAAGTACTGTGTGTGGAAGTCTATTAATTACAGGCGTAGAACATGTTGAGTTTTCTTTGGATGTGAATGGTAGTCAGGTTCTACACTAACTGATATCTGCTTTCTAAGAGGTAGAGAGAGAGATAGAGATAGCGAGAGAGAGAGAGCATACAGTATTTCCGTGTTACCCACGCAATTAATATATGACAAAATGATGTAAAAATGCTCTCCTTTGTTCTTTTAGGAAATTGATATGGGTTTTTTCTTTTCATGTATGTGTTATAGAATGACGTCATCTGAAAGGAGAGATGTCGCACTTCCTGTGTTCATTGTTTTATTATTATTTTTCAAAGTTTACAGAAGTCATGTGTACTTTTCAGAGAGATTTCCAATCACTTAATTGATATTTGTAATAGATATTTCAAAAAAAAAAGATTTTAATGATGAGTGCATTTCAAGTTGAATATTTAAATATGTTGGCTACACCCATCGCTTGCCATCCAAAGGTATCACCGAACAAGTTCTTCTCATGGTTTCATAAAGGATAAAAAAGATCACCTGCTCCTCTACAGTTTCATCCTAGAACACCTGGTCGAAGAATCTGAACACCAAACTAACCCGTAAACCATCTGTAAAGTTGTCTACATAAGATAGAAAAGATTTGTAGCTGGGGTGGTTGATTTTGATGGGATTGTGTTTTCTGAGTTGGATAGTTAATTTGCGAAGCTTTCATCGATTTCCTTGCTAGGCAACATCTTCAGCACATACTTCAATCTGTTGAAGTGAGCTTTGAGAATTCTCCACGAGCTTATGAATCATCTCTCCTGGTGACCTTGGACGTGACTGGTTGTTTTTGTGTTTTCACACCTTCTAGGCTACTTCTATTGGAACTGGTTGTTTCCTTGACTTGAACTTTGACCCTTTGTGTGAGGTTTCTTTCCTATTGGTTGTTAAATATTGTATATCTCGATGTGTCTATTGATTGATGATTCACTGGAATGCCAAGCTTCTAAAAATTCTCTAGCATTCTTGTTGTTTCCTCTGCCTAGTATTTGAACGTTGTCATAGTCGAATTGATGTCCGTGGTTGTCTGTATGCAGTGATATGAGGGGGTGGACGTCATGTCTCTTGACGGCTAGTTTATAATCGTGGATACGAAGATGAAGGAGATGTCCACTTTGGCCAATTTAGTGTTTTTCGCAGTTGATACAATCTATTTTGTAGATGATGTTGGTTTAATCTTCTTTCGTTGTTGAGTCTTTTGGCTGATATAGAATTGAGTGAAGTGATTTTTATAAGAAAAAGGCACAAACAGAGAAGAAAATTTTCTTTTCGACGATTCATTTTCATGGGCTGTACAACGTCAATTCCTAAAGTTTTGTCGAGTCTTGCAGTGATTTCTGAGATGTCCTTTATATATGGTAAGGCGATTTTCTTTGTGCTTTCCTTGGGGGCTTTTGGTTTGATAGGTTGGCTTGGGGGTATATGTCTTTTGATGAAATTCCGTGGATACCCATTCTTTTGGAAGACAATGGCAATTCACATGTTAAATTCCAAACTCCGCATACAGAAAAAGCTTATTAAGTCACCAGATCTAAAATTAACCTGTTCTGTCTCAACATTGATCGAGTAGTTTTTGTTTTTATACTTCATATATATCTGTAGCCAACCGATAAGGAAAGGACAACTCAGTAACTTCAGTAATTCTTTGCCACTACATACAAAACAAAATTCGATCTGTTCATTCAGCCTCAAAATTGGCAGCATTTGTAGCCGTGATACAATGGAATAGGAGCTGAACACACAGAATAGAATTCTTCCTGAAAATGGCTACATCGATATTTCCATCACAAAATCTATGAAGCCTAAACATCACTAAAACCGTCCATACATCCTGCTTCTAAAAGAACTCTCCACTTGAATCTACAATTCAGTGGGGAGAATCATCGGTAGAAATTCTGAGAAATCGGCTTATTGAGGAAAACCTTCTTCATGACTGAAATTCGATTCACTTTCCACCCAAAAATAACAATTCGCATGAATATTAAAGACTCATTACGACAGTCGGTCTCATCAATGTGTATCTATCAGTTCACTTGCTCGTGTGGAGGTAAGTATTATCGGCCGTGCCCAGTGTTTGCTATCCAAACGTATCATCGAACACTTATCCTCATGGCTTCATGAAAAGGGAAAAAAGATCACCTCCTTTGCCACAGCTCTATCCTGGAACGCTAGGTCAAATCTGGACTCCTTTTGTTGACAAGAGAACTTACTATATATACACGCGACTGCATACCTTGAGAATGATATTTCTCAAAAGAGGAGAAACTCTTCTTTGAAAGTGTTTTCTTTTATATGACTCAATGCGGATTTTAAAGTTCACATCTGACTATTTTATTTTATTTTTAGCTTTGGTAATACCTTGATTCCACACCGCATTTTTAGTACAAGTATGGAATTTTCAGCATGTGATATTGGTATCCCAAATTTTTCAGGCTAACCATTGATATCAAGTGTGCGTCGGCAAGTGATCGAACCTTGAACAATATGCATGGTAGGCGGTAGTCCTAACTGCTGTGCCATCGACGGATGATGTCTAAAGACTAAGAAACACTAGGTATTCCATCGTTCCTGACCTTCAAAAATGAATGTTTCCAGTACAATGGAAATATATACTGGGTGTAGAAGTCCCCTGGTTTAATCTCAAACATGATATCTATGAACCACTGAAATAAAGTAGAGAAATTCGTGTCGCTTAGCTTAACTGCTCACTGATGTTACTAAACAGACATTTTATTACACTGTCAGAATTTAAATTTGAAGAAAGGAAGAACAGCAGTTTGTGCACATTATTATTATTGTTTCGTTTAATTCGTAGAGGAACATAGGGCTTCAGCCACACGTCTCCATTGCGTTCCGTTCTCTGCTAGAGTCTTCACCTGGCTCCAAGTCTGCCCGCATGCTTTCATCTCCTCTTCACATCACCTCCTCCAAGTCACCCTTGCACTGACGACCAACTCGCCGCTTCCCTTTCAGTCGAGTTCCACTCGAGCAATGGCTTGTCTAGTGATGTCACTTGATGGTTTGTTTCCTCAGAGTATGGCCAATCCGTCTCCATTTCTTCCTGCCTATTTGTTTCACAATCGGTTCCTGCTTGGTTCGTTCCCAAAGATCCCTGTTGCTGATCTTTGCTGCCCATTTGATCTTGAGTATTGAGCGAAAATAGCTGTTGATGAAGGTCTGTAGTCTGTTTGAGGTGCTCTTTATGACGCGCCAAGTCCCTGATCCGTATAGCTGGTAGCACTGACTTGACATTGGAGTTGAAAATCCGGATCTAATTTTTGATGCTGAGTGCTGACTGTTGACCTCCACACAGACTTGAGAGTAGTGAAAGCTTGTCTTGCTTTTCCGATTCTTGCTTTGATATCCTCGTCAGTTCCACCCGCCTTTAGTTGAAACTATGCTTCCCAGGTCTTGCGTAAAAGAGGTTGTTTCCTTCAGGTTCCTCTTATTTATGCTGATTGTTGTCTGTTGTTGTTGTTGCTGTTGATGTTGGCCAGGAATCTTCATCACCGGACTCTGTTTTCTCTATGTTCACCTGAAGTCCTATATTTGATGCTTCCTCTGCCAACTTGTTGCTTTTCGCTTGCATATCTTCTAGTGTTTGTGGGAAATCAGACATATATATATCTCATCAGTGAAGTCCAGATCCTCCAAGTTTTTTGTGTGTGTCCATCTTATGCCTGTTTCCTCATTGCCCGCTCTTTGTCGCATTATCCAGTCTACGGCAATTAGGAAAATCATTGGCAATAGTAGGCAGCGAGCTTGTCTTACTCCTGTCCTCACTTCAAAGGATTCCGTGAGTTTCCCGTTGTGGATTACTTGGCATGCAGCAGATGGTGGGTTCTTGTCCATCTGTGTATAGACTAAAGAAAAGAAAAGATGTTGTAAAACAGTAGTTACACTCAGAAATCCATTAACAAGTATGGAATATGTGAAGGCTAGAATCACAGTGGAAAAGAAATCTGTCTTCATTCAATCGATTTTAAAGGTGGTAACATTGCAGGAGTAGTGGAGAGAAGATTTAATTCTTGACTAGTCAAGAACTATCCAACAGCTCCTGCATGTTGTCTGATAAACGGTCTAGGTAAACAAATTTACATGTGGTAGCAGTTACATTGGGAGAACAGAAAGAAGGGCACACCACTAATTCTCTATAGTTGAAACTAAATGCCTACCTTTCAGGGGATAAAAACTTTTTCAATGGTGTGACTGCTAGAGATCTTATTATTACCAGTCGTGAGGTGAACTTCAAGAAGTCTTTAAAAGCATCAGTCGACAAAATAGTCCAGTCTTCCTCAGGTTGGCTAAACCAATCGGTTTGAATGTTCAGAAAGAAGAAGTTGTTAGTCTTTCCCTGCCCTGGTAACCGGATGTCTTTACTCTCTCTCTTTCACTTGGTTGCGTAATCTTTCGCTTCAACCTTTTCCTCCTTTCACATAATGTCACTTTGTTGGTCTCTTATTTTCATGATGCGAGTTGAACTCACCACGTTGTTGCTGAATTTATTAGTTACTCATCATCTTATTTGCTTTTTGTCCTTGTGATGTAACTCTTTTGGCATTGGACTAAGACGTTCCTTTTTTGTTTAAACTTGACCTCTGTGTGTATAAACTATATAACTGTAATTTTAGAATTGTTCTGTACACGACCTTAATTAATTTTTTTCGCTATGTTAAGAGGTGATGAGAAGTCGATGAAATGCACAATCGTGGTACCATATTATTCTGCATAAACTTGTTATTGCCACCGTTTTCTTTATGAAGTTGCGTTTTTTCTCTATATGTTAAGTAATTCTTGATGATTTCGAAGAGGTAGAACAAAGCGACCATTGAGGATAGGAAGTCATAGTGTGGTATGCGCTACTGATGAGGTTTATCAGTAGTAGATATATAAAGAGACATTCATTGGCATAAAAACATCAAATAGCAGGGAGATAGATTTGATGTCAGAGAAAGCAAATGATACACCTTGCGGAGATATATGGGAGATGTGAAAGGAATACAAAGAAACACAATATTTGAAGGCGAGAAGTAGCACAACACATCAGATCTGTGTAAATGGCGTTTTGAAAATTATTATTATTAGTGTTTCGTTAAGTTCCTAGAGGAACATGGGGCTTCAGCCGCACGCCTCCACTGCATTCGGTTTCCCACCAAAGTTTTAACCTTGCTCAATGTCTGCCCTAAGGCTTTCATTTCCTCTTCGCATCACCTCTTCCTCCATTTCACCAGCTCATTGAAGAACAACTCGCCACCTCCAATTCAGCCGGGTTCCCTTCGAGCAATGGCCTTGCGTTAGATGTCACTCACTTGATGGTTTATTTTCTCAGAGTATGACGGGTCCCCTCCACTTCTGCCTGCATATGTCTTGCACGATCGGTTCCCACTGAGTTAGTTTGCTCCCAGAGATACCTGCTGCTGATCTATTATTGCCGGTCATCTGATTTTGAGTATTGAGTGAAGACAACTAGCTGTTGATGAAGGCCCGAAGTTTGTTTGAAGTGCTTTTCGTGACACGGAGCCAAGTCTCTTATCCGCATAGCAAGTAGCACTGACTTCACACTGGAGTTGAAAATCCCCATTTTTTCATGCTGAGTGCTATCGATCTCCACACAGACTTGAGAGTAATGAAGGCTTGGCTTTCTTTACCGACCCTCGCTGCTTTGATATCCTCACCAGTTCGGTCAGCCTGTAGTTGAAACGATGCTTCCTAGGTAGGTAGGTTATTTTTTTCAGGTTTCTCCCATTTATCCTGATTGTTGTCTTTCGTTGTTGTTGCTGTTGCTGTTGGCCAAGAATCTTCATCACCTACCTCTGTTTTCTCCTTGTTCACCTGAAGTCTTATCTGTGATGCTCACGTTTTCTGCCAACTTGTTGCTTTTCGTTTGCATATCTTCCAGCGTTTGTGGAAAATCAGACATATTTCGCAACGGTGAAGTCCAGATCCTCCAGGATTTTTGTGTGGATCCTTGTTGCCCGCTGTCTATCTGTCGCATTATCCATTCTACTGCAATCAGGAAATTAATCATTGTAGATAATAGGCAGCCAGCTTTGTCTAACTCCCATCTTTACTTCGAAGGGTTCCATGAGTTTCCCATTGTGGATTACTTGGCATGCAGCGTTGTCATACAACTGTTGGATAAGATGTATAACTGTTGGGGACACCCCGTAAAAGTGAAGTAGTTGAAGATAAGCTGTACATAATTTTGATTTATAGAGATACCAAATTACAAATAAGCACGCCTTTGCCAAGTATTTCGTCTTTGACAGTTACAATAGGACTCTATGGTCAAATAATAATTTAAGTAGTCATGTAAGCAACGTATAAATGTCACACATTGGTGCTTGCATTATTCATTTCCAATGAAGGTATCAATCAGGTCAAAAATTGTGACGGTGCTGGTCAAATCAAACAGAATTTCATCTGGAATCTGACTCAAACTGTTACCCAACACCTTGCAATCTACCCTTATGCATTGGAAACAATTAGAGAGACAGTGGTTGGGTGAGGAGATGATTTGTTTCATTGCAAAGCGTTTGTTGCCCTTTTCTTAGATAACATCGATTCAGCTTAGATTTCAAAATGAAGGGAACTTTTTACTGACTCGGAATCTGGGTTTTGTATCGTCTAACGTATTCTTTGTTAATTAGTAAATTTAATCTATAGTCATGTGTTTGCTGATTGTAGATTCGTCTGAGTATCAGACTTCCAAGAATTCTTTACCAGTCCTGGTGTTTCCACTGTGTCTAAAATGTCTACATTTTCCTCATCTAGTGGCTGTCCATAGTTGTCTATATGCGTCGATATGAAAGAGCACATATCCTGTTCTTTTGATAGTTAGTTTATTTCCTTCAACTCGGAGTCGAACAGGATACCCATTCTGATCTGGATTTCGCAGTGGATGATTTATGTTTAATGTCACACAAACAAGAAGACTTGCAAGCAGGCAGGCAGGCGGAAACCAGCAAACTGGCTGAAGAGGCGAGGCAGGCAGGCACCGGAGACAGGACTCTAGGTGAACATAGATAAGACAGAGGTGGTGAAAATAACTAACCAACAGTGACAGCAACAATCACCATCAACGGGAGAGATTTGACACAGGTTACTTCCTGCCTTCACTTATCTCACCAGGAATCACGCTTCCAAAGCTAGACAGATGGACAGCACCGATGAAGATGTCAAAGTCAGCCAACTAGCTAGAATCGGAAAGGAAAGATACGACTTCATCAGCCTGAAACCAGTTTGGAAATCTTCAGGTTCACTCACTCCGTCCCAGCATAAACAACAAGATTCATATTCCATTCAACAGAATTAGTCCTTCTATATGGGTCAGAAACTTGCACTAAGCGCCCGTCACGAAAAGGATTTCCGACAGCCTGTTACAGACTCTTGTCAACAGCTGCCTACTTCGTTGGTTGGCTGCCTCCATACTGAAGACCAAATAGCTGGCTGGCCAGCCAGCGAGTCAGAAAGAATTAACAAGAAGAACCTCTGGCTGACTGGGAAAAAGCCAACCAAGGCCCGACTGCCCAACAAATATGTAGAAGAAAATGGGGATATATAGAGCATTCATTGAAAAGACCGTCGTTCGAATGAAATTGCGCCATCGCCAGGCCATACTTCGCTCGAGTGGAGCCCCAAGGTGGAGCGATCACGGGGTCATCATTGCGAGGATGATATGGAAGAGATGAGAGATTATGGACTGTCGTTGAGTCAGATGAAGAGGACAGCTGGTAGTAGAACACAGTGGAGATGTGTTGTTGAAGCCCTGTGTTTCACTCGGAACACAAGCGAATAATAATATATTTGAGAAACAGTTATAATTATTATATTGATGGAATGAATTTTCTTTAAGTTTCTGAGGATGGTTTCCTGCTCGGAGATAACTATGGGCATCTGTTCAACTGAAGAAATGTAGATATTTTAAACACATTGGAAATACTAAAACTGCTAGCGAATTTCTAGAAGTTTAGCACTCAGATAAATCTACAATGGGAAGAGATATTATCATTGAATAAATATGTCAAATAATAAAGAATAAGTCTGAATACTAAAATGGTCAGATTTCAAGTCAATAAAACTTTCAATCCTAACGCAGATTAACTACCGTTCACAACCAATTTTATCAGGAGAAACACTGATATCCATTATGGGTAAATTTTATTCTGATAAAGTCTCACAGCGTGTTATACAGTAATGTTTACTGATGACCACGTTTCGAGAACAATGTATTGCTCATAAAGATATCAAAGTAATCACACGACTTCCTAAATTCATTTATATAGTTCCGTTGTTTTTCATTTGATTTTCACTTGATTCGATTGGTAGTAATATTTTCCATATTTCAGGTATGAGTGATGAATCCTTCCTATTGCATGTGTTGGGTGTAGATTCGATGAACAATGGAAAATATAGCTCTTAATATGTTTAATCCTACTCCAAAAATATGGTGGGGATATGTGGATGACACTTTCACAGCGTTGAAAACAGAACTTATCTCTCTCTAGCTTCTTGACACACATAAACTCACTAGTGGAGGGAATAAAATTCACATTTGAATCGGAAAATGAACAAGGAGAATTAGCTATGATGTTAGAATGTGAAATAAAACGAATAGAAGAAGGCAAACTACACACTAGTGTTTATAGGAAACCAACGCATTCTGCTAATAGATATTTAGACTTTAATTCATCTCATCCTTTAACTGTTAAGGCAGGCTTAGTTAAGTGTTTAACAAATCGAGCAATGTCACTTAGTAGCACAAACAAAGACCTAAATAATGAAATAAAACAGATAGAAGAAGTGTTAGTGTTGAATAACTATCGTATAAAATTCATTAGGGAGATCAATAAAGACCAAAAGCAAAATAGAAATAATGGTGAAACTAATAATGATAACATAAATAAGAGAGAATATAAGTCATCCACTGTTATACCATATAAGGAGGGGACATCTGAGACCCTACGTAGGATGTTAAATAAAGCAGGAATTAGGGTGGCATTTAAACCTACAAACTCACTCAGGGACAAGCTCTGTAGGTTAAAGGACCCAGTTGACCCAATTAGGCAAAATAATATAATTTACAAAATACATTGCAATGAATGTGAGCTACGTCAACTACATAGGTCAGACTAGTAGGTCAGGGGTAGTCCGATTGTCAGAACATAAGAATTTAGCCAAGGTAAGAATGGTTGACCCCGAGAAGATAAGTAATTTAAATAAAGCTCAGCAATTGCACTGCATGCATTAACACACAACCACACAATAGGGTGGGAGAGGGTTAAAATTCTATCAATGAATATAAATGAATTTAGGAAGTCGTGTGATAACCTTGATATGATTATGAGCAGTATTAAATTGTGCTCGAAACGTGGTCATCAGTAAACATTACTGTATAACACTGTGAGACTTTATCAAAATAAAATTTACCCATACTGGAATTACACTCTACCACAGTGCACAAGTTTTGCTCTTATATCAAAGACACTGATATCATTCACGGAGAAAGACTTCAGACGAATTCACCTAATATTGAAATATGTTCTGAAGCATTGTCATCTAGAAAAGGGATAATTAAACCACATCCATCTCAGAGAACAGAACCACATTTAATCGATCACTCCAGCCACAGATATTCCCACTTATTTTGGTCGTCAGTGACTATGTAGTGCACATAACTTTATGAATCGAATCACATAGAAATCAGACGAGTCATCAATCAGACTCTTCAAGTAAAAACGAAATCTAACTGTTCTCTGGGAGACATATTGGTAGGCGATTCACTGCTTTTGTCCACACCAAATCAAAATAAAACTCCAAAACACTAATAATGAAGAATCAGCATTAGATTGAAGCGAAACTGTAAATCGAGGTGATGATAGGAAATAAATGTGACAAAGAAATTATTAATTAATCAGCAGAGAGCAATTCCTTATTCATTGGAGGGAGAGAGAGAATGAGAGTGAAAGTGAGATGGAGAGAGAGGAATGTAGATAGAGGGGAAGTAGAGGAAGAAGGACAAGCAGAATTCCTCATTAATATTTCATGATGATACGATGAGTACTACACATGTGGCAATTAAACATGAAATGATACAGAAATAATGACCATAAAAATTAAGGAAGAGACAAAGAAGAAGGAACAGACATAATTAATTTTTATCTTACCTGAACAGACTGACTGATTAGATCACTTGTCTTTGTGTAATTTACCAAGTCTTCCAGGGTTCAGACATGAGTGAGTGTGTGTGTTACAGCCGACTGGATAACGTGAAGTCAGATGTTGTGATGTGGTTGTTTTGTTATGCGATTATCATTTGTGAAGTGTGGTTTTAGCAGTACTACAGTTAATCATGTATGCAGACTTCACGGATGGTTTACGTCTAATGTTAATGAGATTTGAAGACTTACAGAGGAGAACCAACAAGCTGACAGAAAATGAAGGCGGCAAAGAGAGGAATTCAAGAGAATGTGGAGAAGACAGAGGTAATGTGGATAACAACAACGGATACTGATTGAAAGTGTTCACATCCTTCACTTATTTAGGTTACATCGTCTCAACTACAGCCAACTCCACGGACGAGGATGTCAAAACCAGTTGAAGTTGGAAAGGCGAAACAGAACTTCATCACTCTGCATGAAGAACACAGTAAAGATTTTCAACACAAATGTTAAGTCAATCAATTCTCCTATATGGGTCAGAAACACAGTAAGCTAGTCACAAAAAGCATTTGTAACAAACAGCCGACTTATATAAATAGCTGTCTTCTTTGACTCCATAACGAAGATCAGTTGGCATGTCAGAAAGAATTGGCTGCAAGAAACTCTGGAAACAAATCAACCAAGAACCTACTGCTCAACTAGGGAATATTCCGAAAAACAATGGAGATGGATCAGATACAGGCTGAGGAGATCCTCAGGTGATGTCGGACGCCGGGCCATTGCTGAAGTAGAACTCGAGTGCTGTGGAGGAGATCACGTGAGAGGGAGATGAGAGACTATAGTCAGCCGTGTGGCCAGATGAAGAAGGCTGCAGAGAATAGGACAAATAAAGGAAAAGCGCAGTTGAAGTCTTGGGTTCTAGTCGGAACCAAAGGGAATAATAACATAGTATTATATGCGGGTGCATTTTTCTGCTTCTTCAATTTAAGTTACTTAAACATGCAACTCGACGTGAAGGATATGTTGAAAGTCATTCTTAACGGTGACTTGAGAGGTGTATCGTCAGATTTTTTACCAGCATGTGTCTCTTTAGGATTGAAAGCTATAGATTAGTGAACAGTTCTGTACCCGTATCGAATGTAGTGCTATATGTGGTGTGTTTCAATGTAGCAGTGTTATTATCTATGATAAGAATTTGTTTCATCTGAAACAACTGGGTTCTGTAAGCCAAGTTCATCTGGAAATGCAATTGATAGTCTCAATCCCGAAATGAAAGAAACCACTGTCCGTTGTTTAGATTACCTCGATCTAGAGAGGGGATAGATGTCATTAGCGGGGGGTAGGGTTTTCACCCTATTCACAGCACTTATTAGAATACCGCAACTTGCATTCTGACTGATTAACCAGTGGATATAAGAGGTAATTCTTCCGATATACACCTCAAACTGATGCTCAGAATATATTCCCTGAAACTCTAAAAGTTAATATTTTGACCACTTATCTTGTTTTCAGGACAGACCGATGTGCCTACTTTCAAATATGATTCTCCTCTTCTATTTCTTCTTACGATGAGTGTAGGTTCGTATCATATCCAAACCACAGTTTCAGACAGGATATGAAAGTATACACTAATGAGTGACTTAGTTCGGCAGCCATATACCACTCACACCTACTAGCAATGCTCACTGGCCAAAATGAAGTGTTCTAAACATCAGATAGAATGTGGAGGTGTCACTGAGCTACTAGAATTTCCACCAGATCAAAACGCATAAACTTATCTGCATTTCATATTTGTTTTAATCCTTCAATCATATCAAATGATCAATGCATATATTCGCGCTCAAATTTAATTACCTTCTAGCTACACTCTGTGTGCGTCAGTGGCACAGCAGTTAGGACACTCACCGAACATACACATGGCCGACGCACTCCGTTACCTCTCTTAACCAGAAATAAGAGCTGGTAAAGAGGGAAGGTTGGGCATGAGGCTAGCAACCAGAAAGGGCCAGGAAGCATTTCCAGCTTTTATCAACAGTTACCTTCTCTGTCTCTATACTGGAGATCAGATAGCCGGCCAAAAAGAATTAGCTGCAAGCAACTCTGAGACTGAACCAATCAGGAAGCTACTGTTCAAGAAATATTCCGAAGGAAATGGACACCCGAGGCTGACATGGAGGACATCGTGTGAGGAGGTTATAAGAACCTCTGGGTAATCCTATGGCCAGTGAAGAGGAATTCAGGGAACAGAACAAAATGAAGATGTCGAGCTGTTGACGGCTTGTGTTCCACACGGAACCCATCGGAATAATAATATAGTAATTTATACGGATGCATTAGATGTGGATAAAATGTATTTTGATAAAGTCTCACAGTGTTATACAGTAGTATTTACTGATGACCGTGTTTCGATCACAGTTTATTACTGCTCATAATCATATCAAGACGCTAATTATACAACTTTCCAACTTCATTTGTACAAATTTATTATATCTCATCAGTTGATTGGATTGGTAGCAACATCTTTTCCATATCTCTGGTATTAGTGGTGAGTCATCCACTTAATGGTATACGAGCTCGCCTTGTAACCAGAAGGTCCTGGGTTCGAATCCCGGTGGGTGCGTACTACTGAAGAGTCCCAAACTAGGACGAAACAGCTGTCCAGTACTCCCAGGTTTTCCAATGGTTCTCTAACTGATGTCAGTTCATGATGAAATCCTCCATGCAATCAAATTCCGGTTTAATAATACTTTGATGAAGCTAATAGCATTAAATAGTGAAACGTCAGTAAAAACAAATATCGTTTTGTTTTTCATTTATTGGAAAATACAAAAGGAACCTTTATTATAAGCAGTTCTTTTCTATTTGTTAGAAACTTGCAATGAGCACCTATCATGAAAAGGATTTCCAACAGCCTGTTACAGACTCTGATCAACAGCTGTCCACTTCCCTGGCTAGCTGGCTGCATACTGAAGATCAAATGGCCGGCCGATCGGCTGGCAGGCGAGCGAGAAAGAAGGAATTAGCTGAAAGAAACTCTAGCTAACTGGGAACAATCAAACCGAGATCCGATTGCTCAAGAAATATGGGGAATAAAATGGAGATAGATTGGTCAACGGTTAAAGAGGCCATTGAGTTACTTCGTGCCATTGCCAGGCCATCACTCGAGTGGAAGGTGAATGTGAAATGACGAATGGGTCGTCAGTGGGAGTAGGATATGGAGGAGATCGTGTGGCGAGAAGGAGGAGGAGTAGGAGATGAGAGATTACGGTCAGTCATGGAGCTAGCCACATGAAGAGGATAGTGGAGAATATGAGAAAGTCAAAGCGTTTTGTTGAAGCCCCATATTTGACTTGGAACACAAGGGAATAATAAAAATAAATCACAGACAGAATAGGAAACTGTACACTACTGTCTTACTACGACGAACAGTTGTGTATTGCTCTCATCTACTATCAGTGCTTAGTAGCCTGACTGAAATGATCTAAGCATAGGACATTCGAGGTATTTAGACGACGTTCACGCCCACCCACCCTAAAGGTATGGTGGAGGTATGTAGATGACACATTCAGTGTACTTAGAACACAGGATATAGATAAAAATTTCCGAACACATTAACTCAAAGGTGGAGGCAATTCAATTCACTTAACAACTGGAAAGTCGGGAAGGGGAGCTTCTAATGTTAGATTGCAGCGTAAAAACAAAAGAAGATGGGAAGTTAAACACTAGTGTTTACAGGAAACCTGCACATTCAAACCGATATTTGGATTTCTGATCATCCCATCCTATGTCAGTAAAAATAGGACTAGTGATATAGTTAAGTAATAGGCCATAAAATCTAAGTAGCACCAAGGAAAATCTGAGACAGGAAGTTAGGCATATAAGAGAAGCTTTGAAGCATAATAAATACCCTGATAAATAATTAATCAGGAAGTGTGTAGGAAAATGTTAAAATAAAATAAATAATGATAGTAGTGATAGTGATGACAATAATAATGTTAATGCTGACATGCATGTCAAACATGCACAGGATAATGTCAGTACCAACAACAGGGAATATAAGTCATCAGTAGTACTTCCATACAAAGAAGGAACGTTGGAAAGCTTACGGAGAATCCTCAACAATTCAGGAATAAAAGTGGCTGGCATTCAAACCACCCACAAACTCAATTAGAAATTGGCTTTGTTGGTTGAAGGATAAATTCTGTGGAGCCAACTAAATGGGACACAAAAACCTAGCAGCAAAATCTAGATTAGTTGACTCAAACAAGATAAGAATTCCAGAAAATAGCTCCGCTATAGCACTCACCACATGAAATTACACAAAACAAGTTTTAAAATCCAATATAACGGGTCGAAGAGACAGATTGAGAACGGAAGCTTTAATAATCCAATCAACCGTGAAAAATACATGCAACAGGAACGATTTAACATCTATTCCCCCTCCGGCGGGGCATCTGGAAAATCCTACTAACCCTACGACTAATAGGAAGGAACAAAGAGAATTATAAAAGTCAAGTTTCGGATTTGTGTATTTACATTTGATGTGATATGATTATGAACAATTAGTTGTGTTCGAAGCTTCGTTTTCCAGTAAAGAATAATAGTGTTTCACTATGTGATGTATCTAATAAACAACGCGCCCATTTTTTACACCTATATTATTCGAGTAGCTGTTTCGCTCGTTTGGAACCAAGCTAATCAGCAGTCCGGCCTGTTTGGCAGAGCTTAGAGAGCTAACTGAGTCATTTCATACCACCCGAATACTAGTTAGCAACTTGAGCGAACGCATTATGTCATAAACCAAATACTCAATTTAAAATGTGATTTGTACTGATATGATTAATCTCGGTTTCTAAAGGAATTCGTAGTGACATTTCGACTTGGACTGTGTAAACTGCAAATCAATTTGATACAGACATGGGATATAAATTGTCATACAGTTTATTCCTTGAAGCTGTTTCGTCAACCTAGTTTGGGACTCCTCATCAAAACACACCCACCGGGGTTCAAACCCAGGGCCGTCTAGTTGCAAGGCGAACTCGTAGACCATTCATCAGACACTGGGCCCCGAACCAATGGCCAGCTAGCCCATGAATTCAAACTTCTGCCAATTCATGACATAGCGCGACCACTTCCCAATGTCTTCTTCGACGAGTAACTGGGCTCACCTTCAACCTGCTGCACCCTAGTGGACACGGCTAGGGCCACCTGAATAGGGCCAGTCGCCAGTAAGCATCAGATGAATTTTCAAGTATTGGATTTTGTAGGGATTTTGTTTGATTGGTTGGAGGATTACATCATGAGCTGACATCAATTAGAGGACCGTTGGAAAACCAACACGGAGTACTGGACAACTGTTTCGCCAGGCTATTTTGGGACTCTTCAGCAGTACACACGCACTGAGGTTAGAACCCAGGACATTCCAATTACAAGATGAACGAGCTCGTAGACCAATGGTTCTTTGAATGATGTCAGCTCATGATGAAATCCTCCAACCAATCAAAATTAAATCCCTACAAAAACCAATACTTGAAAATTCATCTGATGCTCACTAGCGACTGGCCCTATTCAGGCAGTTACCTGGGGTTCTAGTGGGAAGCCGTGACCAGTAGGGTGCAGCAGGTTGAAGGTGAGGACAGTTACTCATCGAAGACATTGCGAAGTGGTCACACCATATCATGAATTGGTAGAAGCTGGAATTCATGGGCTGGCCATTGGTTTGGGTCCCAGTGGCTCAACTAGACGACCCTGGATTCGAATCCTGGTGGGTGTGTACTGATGAAGAGTCCCAAAATAGGCTGACGAAACAGCTGTTCAGTAATCCGCAGTGGTTTTTCAATGGTTCTTTTGCTGATGTTAGCTCATGATGAAATCCTTCAACCAATCAAACACAATTCCTACAAAAACCAATACTTGAAAATAGAGTTTATTTGTTTATTTGTTAAAATTAATTCAATTTTGACAACTAATTGAAATTTCCATCATAGATCTTATATTGTCCATGTCAATCTCCGTATCATTTTGTAGAGATCACTAATACACTCAAGTAGTTGAGAGACGGATTTACTTATCCCCGACTGTAACGACCAAAACCTACTCATTACGGTCTAAACTTAAGGAACCGATTTCTTAATCTAACTGTGTGATTGTCCGAAACATCTTTTAGACACGCACAGTCACAAAAACACCCCAAATGGCGGCAAAAAGACGATTGTTCGTCAACAAATCTATTCAATAACAATAATAACAACAGTTATACAGTCAGTCCTCCCATACGTGCCAGAAACTTTCACTGCATGCAGACTTTCACCAACAGCTGCCTTCGCTTGCTCCATGTTAAAGATCAAATGACCAGCCAGAAAGAATAAGCAGCAAGAAACTATGGGAACAAACCAACAGGCAAGAGCAGATCGCTCAACAAATTTGTATGAGAAAATGGAGATGAATCGGGTATACATTGAGGAGGCCGTCTAATTACATCAAGCCATCACTCAAGTGGAATCACAGTGGGAAGCGATGATTTGGTCATCGATGCTAGGGTGATATGGAGAAGGTAGTATGAGGAAAAGATGAGAGATTATTGGCAATCATGGAGATAGCCAGTTGAAGAGCACGGCAACGAATGGAACAAAGTGGAGATGTGTTGTTGAAGCTCCGTGTTCCACTCAGAACTCAAGGGAATAATAATAATACAGACGACGCGGCTTTCTAAGAATAAAATAAGCATTGCAGAACAGGATTAGTCAACCGGTGTTCAACCGTGAGAAATATCTTGAATTCGATTAGGATATTCCCACCAAGGTGGGATGAAAAACACTGTCTACGAAATATCACACCAACAATTCCTGGATGAAAAACTTCGACCGGAACAGGCTGGATTCAGGAGAAACAAGTCATGTATTGATCAGATCGCCACATTACAGATCATCATTGAACAGAGCTTGGAATGGCAGTTACCTCTCTATCTCAACTTCATCGACTTTGAAAAGGCCTTCGACAGCCTACTTCGCTACTACAGGGTACCACCGACAACAGCTATACGACAATGCTGCATGCCAAGTAATCTACAACGGGAAACTTACGGAATCCTTCGAAGTGAGGACAGGAGTAAGACAAGCTGGCTGCCTACTATCGCCAATGATTTTCCTGATTGCAGTAGATTGGATAATGCGTCAAACAGCGGGAAATCAGGAAACAGGCATAAAATGAACTCACACAAAATACTTGGAGGATCTGCACTTCACCGATGATATATGTCTGATTTCCCACAAACTGGAAGACATGCAAGCGAAAAGCAACAAGTTGGCAGAAGAAGCATCCAGAGAAGATAGGACTTCACATGAACATAGAGAAAACAGAGTTAGGTGATGAAGATTCTTGGACAAGAACAACACCAACAACAACAGACAACAATCAGCATAAATGGGAGGAATCTGAAAGAAACAACCTCTTTTACCTACCTGGGAAGCATCGTTTCAATTACAGGCGGAACTGACGAGGATATCAAAGCAAAATCGGAAAAGCAAGACAAGCTTTCACTACTCTCAAGTCTGTGTGGAGGTCAGCAGCCAGCACTCAGCATCAAAAATAAGATCCGGATTTTCAACTCCAATGTGAAGTCAGTGCTACTCACTATACGGATCAGAGACTTGCACTGCGCGTCATAAAGAGCATCTCAAACAAACTACAGACCTTCATTAACAGTTGTCTTTGCTCAATACCACTCAAGATCAGATGGCCGGCCAGAGAAGATCAGCAACAGAGATCTCTGGCAATGAGCAAACCAACCAGGAACCGATTGTGAAACAAATAGGCAGGAAGAAATGGAGATGGATTGGCTGGTCATACTCTGAGGAAACCATCAAGTGAGTGACATCACTAAACAAGCCATCGCTCGAGTGGAAACCGAAAGGGAAGAGGCGAGTTGTTCGTCAGTGCAAGGGTGACTTGGAGGAGGTCATGTGAAGAGGAGATGAAAACGTGTGGGCAGACTTGGAGCCAGGTGAAGACTCTATCAGAGAACCGAACGCAGTGGAGACGCACGGCTGAAGCCCTATATTCCTCTAGGAATTAAAGGAAACAATAATAATAATAATTGAAGCATCCAAATATGTATTATTATTATAATTGGATCACCGAGGAGCGATTTTCCAATATGTGAAGCCATAGTTGATCTTTTCTGCTTTTTTAGGGCTCAGAATTCTTCTACTAACAAGACTATTTACCTTAGATTCTCCATGTGTGTTTGCCCCATATAATCGTTCCAGCAATTTCAACAAGGGATTTATCAAATGTACCCAATACGATCGTTTAACCAAGAATGTAAGGCTTAGAGTACTATTCTAATCATTATAACCATGTTAAGAATTCTGCCCTAATTACTTTCACATTATTTCTTCGTCTATGTGGCATCACTGTAAACTGTTTCAAACTTCCTTATTACTCCCTTGAATTATTAGCAAACCCAGATGGCCCTTTGTTTGTTTATTCCTTCTAACCGCTAAATAATAAGTTGAACATTGAAACTATTCAAGAGTAAAATAACAACGAAAACAACAGCAGCCTGTTTCCCTCTTTTAAAATAAAAAACAAACTTAGGTCAATTTGTTAGATATAAAGCTAGAATTCAAATTAACCACTCAATTTCCTTGTTGTCATAACTACCTTAGTAAACAAAACAAATAAAGATAGTAGTAGGCATAACAAATTAAATGGCTAATAATTTAAACAAAACTGACTACCTAGAATATTGGATGAGATGAAGAGAACAGGTATGCGCATAGACAACGCGTATAATTAAGCTCTACAGAGATTAGTATTTTGATAAATAAAAATGTCAAAATGAAATGAAACAACAAAACAGTTTCTTCTCTTGATTTTCTCCCCCTCTTCTTCATCTATTTGTTTTACTAAGTCGTCTTATTTTTGTTATTTTTAATGATCAATAGGAAAGAAATGTTGATTCTTTAAAAAAAATTTCACCATACTATTAAGTGAAGAGAACAAACTGCTACATGTATACATGAAATTGTAACTATGGTGACAAGTTTATTTTTTTTTGAGAGAGAGGGAAAGAAAATCTTATTCAAGTTTTTCATGATACAAATTGATTAATATATAGCCTACTAGAAGAATATTAAGAGGGCATTTTTCTTCGGTAGAATTTTAAGATTGACCTTGAGTGTGAGTATCAGTAGTTATTATAAGTAGTAGAAGTAGTTTCTAAATCACTTTGTTGTCAATACTATGGAGTGATTGAGAGAGACGCTTTAAGTGAAGACAGGAGTAAGACAAGCCAGCTGCCTGCCTGTTATCATTGATGATATTTCAGATTTTGGTGGACTGGACTGTGTGGAACACTATGTGTGAAGAGTGAGAAGATAGAAATATCTTGAACTGACAAGAAGACTGTAGAAAATCTCAATTTTCGCGGTTGATTTGTATTTAATGTCATGCAAGCTCAATATCTAATAGCAAAAACCAACAAGTTGTCAGAAGAAGTAGCCATCGAAGACAGGAATTCAATCGATATGGCGGGTTCTCCTTATCACGGAATCGCTCAGTGGCTAGCTGAAATACTGGAACCAGTCAGAAGGCAAGCATCTAAGTTTTCCATTATGCGTAAATTTTATTTTGATAGAGTCTCACAGTGTTATACAGTAATATTTACTGATGACGTTTCGAGCACAATTTATTGCTCATAATCATATCAAGGTCACCTTGATATGATTATGAGCAATAAATTGTGCTCGAAACGTCATCAGTAAATATTACTGTATAACACTGTGAGACTCTATCAAAATAAAATTCACCCATAATGGAATTACACTCTACCACAGTGCCCAAGGTTTATTCTTATATCTAAGTTTTCCATTGATGATACGTTTAAATTTATTGATAGCATTAAAGATTTCAATGTCTCAGACAAAATCTTGTTCTCATTAGATGTGACGTCGCTATTTACCAATGTTCCTCTCATGGAAACTGTTTGCTACTTATGCGATTACATTGATACACAGAGTTTAGAAATAGGACTGCCGACTATCTACCTCAAAGAGTTTTTATTGAGATGCACGTTGAATGTTCAGTTCACCTTCAATAATGAGATGTTTAGACAGAGAGACGGCATTGCCATGGGATCACCACTGGGTCCTATGTTGGCTGATTGTTTTATGGCAAAGCTTGAAAATTCTCAAATTAGTTAAACCATCGTTCATTTTGACATTTATAAAAGATACGTAGACGACACTTTCGTTATCTGCGATAAAAATGTAATTCTTGATGATGTCTTGTTTGCTTTCAACAACTGCCATCCTTCTTAACAATTCACCGTAGAAAAGGAGTCCAAACTAAGTATTCCCTTTCTTGATGTGTGCCTTAGCAGACGTAATGACGGATCTCTCAAAAGATCTATCCACAGGAAACGTACATGGAACGGACAACTAACTAATTTTTACAGTTGGTTGCCTATTTCCAGGAAAAGGAACTTAATTCATTTGCTTTGCTCTAGGATAAGGAAGATTTGTAGTTCTGATTCCGTTGACTCGGAACTTGACTTCTTAAAAGCCACGCTGGCAGAAAACGGTTACCCCAACAAATTTACTGACAGCAACATGAAAGACAAGCAGTCTAAATTCGTCACCGACTCAGTTCCAAAGAAAATCTTATTCATGAACTTGGAATTCAAAGGTGATCAAGCTTCAGATATGCTCAAAAATCGTCTCTCTAAATCAGTCAGTAAGACGTTCTATGCAGCAAAATTACATATGACGTTCACCAGCCGCAAGTTGTTCTCTACCTCAGTAAAAGATAAGCTCCCCCGTCTGGCCGCCTCCATATGCATCTATCAGTTTACCTGCTCTTGTGAAGAGCAAGGTACATTGGCCGTAGTCAGAGGACGCTTTCCACACGGATACGAGAACATATTCCAGCATGGTTTTATAAGGGAGAAAGGAAGTGTGTGAGAAGCTCTATTTTTGAACACCTGATCGACTTCTGCCACTCTGTCAACCCTGACCATGGTTTTAAGATCATATATAGAATCCATGCTAACTTTCCGCGTTTTCTTCGTTACAGACTTCTAAAGACAGCTGAGGCCTTGGCAATTCATGACTTTAAGCCAGACCTTTGTGTACAAAAGAAGTATGTACAATCCCTATTTCTGCCTTGGCCGTAGAGGGATAGACATTTATTTATTTTGTTTATTTAGTTATTCTATGTACTTTTCCCTTATAACTACGGTTATTATTAATATTATTATCATTATTATTATTACTATTCTCATTCTGAATCTTTTCCACTTGACCCATTTGACATTTTAAACCCAAAATTATTAACTTTTATATTTCTAATTTTACAATATTGAATTCTATCTTATCAAATTTTACACCATGTTATGTAACATTTTAAATTCGTCTACCAATCCTCTAATTATGTACCCCTTTCCAAAATCTATACACCTTATGTATTATTCTATATACGACATTAATTATTGTGCCACTTGACATTGAACTATGATTATAATCACAAACATTTTAATTGCGTTTCATACCTAATTCCCTCACCGGATATAATTTCTTAAAAACCACATATATACCATGAAAAGAGTCTCTTCGCTGAATATTGTGTTCTGAATATAGAGTAGACAGAGGTAAGGAAGGTAACCAACTAAAAACAAAACATCAAGCACCAATCACTTTGAACGGAATGAATTTAAGAGAGGTCATTTCCTTCACTGATCCGAGTAGAATCGCCTCAGCTACATCCGCCTCTACTGATGAGGATGTTAAAGACAGAATGAGAAAGAAAAGGAAGACCTTCATCACTGTGAAATCGATTCTGGCATCTTTATTATTATTATTCCCTTGGGTTCCGAGTCGAACATCGGGATTCGACAACACATCTCCACCTTGTTCTACTTCCTACTGTCCTTTCCAGCTGACTCCACAACAGTCCATATTCTCTCATCTCCTCCATATCATCCTCGCACCGATGATCCCGTCGTCGCTACCCCTTGAGATTCCACTTGAGTGATGGATGGCTTGGCGATGGCACGACTTCATTTGAACGACGGCCTCCTCAACGTATGGCCGATGGATCCATCTCCATCTCCTCCTACATATTTGTTGAGCAATCGGCTTTTGCTCGGCTGGTTTGTTTCCAGCCAGAATTTTTTCTTTCTCGCCCGCCGACTGGCCAGCCGTTTGATCTTGAGTATGAAGCCAGCTAGCCAGTGAAATGGGCAGCTGCTGATAAGAGTCTGTAGTGGTCTGTTGGAAATCCTTCTCGTGACACAAGCGCAGTAAAATTTTCTGCCTGTGTAGAAGAACTGACTGATTGAGTAAAGCAGAAGATTTTGAAACTGGTTTAAGGCCGATAAAGGCGTATCTCGCCTTTCCGATCCTCTCTGGCTGGCTCTGATATATTCATCTGTTCCCTCTGCTTGTGGTAGAGACCGTCCTTCCTGGATAAGTGAAGGAAGTAACCAGTGTCAAATCACTCCCGTAAATGGTGACTGGTGCTGGCTGTTGCTTGGTTGATTGTCCTAATCACTTCCATCTCCACCTTCTATATGTTCACCTGGATTTCCGTCTCCACCGTCCATTTCTTCAGCCAGTTTGTTGGTTTCCGCCTGCCTGTAAGTCTTCGAGTTTGTGTAATATTCAACGACATAAATCATCCACACGTGAAATCCAGATCTTATAGAATCTTCTTATTTGTCGGTCCAACATATTTCTGTCTTCTCACTCCCACGCACAGTCTGATGCACAATCCAGTCCGACACAATAAGGAATATCATTAGTGATAGTAAAGAGGCAACCAGCTTGTCTTGTAACAACAGAAGACAAGGGTCAGGCAACAGATCGTTTATTAAGGAAAATCAACACATATTTATAGATTTCAACGTACATTATTGTAGATTATTGTTAGTAGAAAATACAGTCTTTTGATTGGTTGTTTCTCACAGAAAGTTAACCTTGCATCTCTTTGTGGCTTTGTCAGATCATCCATATGCTAACTGTATCCGCCTACGCAAAGCCTTTGTTTTCATTCTCTCACCACCAATCAATATTGGGAACACAAACATTGACGTCAATTACTGTCTACCAACTTTGGCTAGCAGCCAGCTCTCACCACAGTCTTACTCCTGTATTCGCTTCGAACTCCTCGCTGGATTTTCCATTGAGGATGACCTGACGCGTGACACTGTCATATAGCCAGCTGTTGAATGAGATTGATAAAGACTTGAGCACTGGACTCCATGGTGTTGAGGCAGTTTCCACATTACTTCGTGGTCAACGCTGTCTGTTGAAGGTCTTTGGATATCTACTCCATCAAAATAAACAACAAAGTTAGGATTCTCAACAGCAATGCTACTTTAGTAAATTCTTCTATATGGGTCAGAAATATGGAATTCGCGTCACGAAAACCGCAGACATTTATCACTATTTGTCTTCACTGATTCCCTACTGAAGATGCGAAAACAGATTAGACAGAATGAGCATCAAGTAATTTTGGGAAAGAACCAACTAAGAACCTATTTCTCAACAAGAGAATATGTCGAAGAAAATGAAGCGACGACTTGGGCATGTGTACGATTATGATATAGGGGGGCTCACGTAAAGAGGGGGAGCAGACTATTTAGAATAGTCGGGCCAGTCGAAAGAAATAGCAGATAATGTTGTACAATGAAGACGAACTGCTTAGGATGTATGTTCCACGTATAAACCATGGACAGAATAATAACAATAATATAGTACAACAATTAATGTTTTAGATGACTAGAGGATTGAGCGAAGAAATATTTACTTTTCAGTCAGGTCCTCATCCATAATTTTACTCAAATACACATATAGCAGTTTCAATATAGACCAGTAAGCTTGTCAATATAATGGTGATAAGTTTTTTTTATTCCTTCACGTTCCCAGTGGAACATAGGGCTTCAAGCTAGTGGCTTGAAGTTTCTGTAGTAGTGTTTATTTTTACAGGATGGGGTTGCTAGCCTCATGCCCAACCTTTCCTCTTCACCAGCTTTTAGTTCTGGCTTAGCGAGGTAAAGGATTGCGCTGGCAGGGGGATCGAACCCCGGACCATGTGCATGGTCGGCGAGCGTCCTAACCGCCATAAGTGATAAGTTGGTTAGCCATTATTAGTCAAGGGGGGCGATATTGAACCAAAACAAATAATGGTGGCCACATTGCAAACATGATTGATAGGATTCAGTCAGCACCAAAGATAGAACT
>OX235277.1:2225909-2271396 GCA_944472155.2 Trichobilharzia szidati
GCCTAGTAGCCAGACTGAAATGACCTAAGTATAGGACATTGGAGTTTTTTAAATGACAAAGTACTTAAAACAGAGTATATAAACAGGTTTTTCGAACAAACCAACTCAAACGTATAGGCTATTCAGTTAATTTAAAAATTGGAAGGTTTTGAATGGGAATATTCCAATGTTAGATTTTAGCATAAAACGGAAAGGAGATGGGAAGTTAAACATACTAGTGTTTACAGGAAACCTACACATTCAAACCGATATTTGGATTTCTGATCATTCCATCCTATGTCAGTAAAAATAGGACTGGTGATTCAGTTAAGTAATAGCCATACAGTTTATTCGTTGAAGCTGTTTCGTCAACCTGTTTTGGGACTCTTCATCAAAACAAAACCACCCAGGGCCATTTAGTTGCAAGGCGAGCTCGTAGACCATTCATCAGACACTGGGACCCTAACCAATGGCCAGCTAATCCATGAATTCAAACTTCTACCAATTCATGACATAGCGCGACCACTTCGCAATGTCTTCTTCGATAAATAACTGTCCTCACCTTCAACCTGCTGCCCCTTAGTGGTCACGGCTTCCCGCTAGGACCCCAGATGACTACCTGAATAGGGCCAGTCGACAGTGAACATCAGATGAATTTTCAAGTATTGGATTTTGTAGGAATTTTGTTTGATTGGTTGGAGGATTACATCATGAGCTGACATCTGTTAGAGAACCATTGGAAAACCAACACGGAGTACTGGACAGCTGTTTCGCCAGGCTATTCTGAGACTCTTCGTAAGTACACACCCACTAGGGTTGGAATCCAGGACATTGTAATTACAAGGTGAGCAAGCTCGTAGATTAATGGTTCATTAAATGATGTCAGCTCATGATGAAGTCCTCCAACCAATCAAAACTGAATTCCTACAAAATTCAATGATTGAAAATTAATCTGATGCTCACTGGCGACTGGCCTTATTCAGGCAATGACCTGGGTTTCAAGTTGGAAGCCGTGACCAGCAGGGTACAGCAGGTTGAAGGTGAGGCAGTAACTCATCGAAGAAGACATTGCGAAGTGGACAAGCTATGTTATGAATTGGCAGAAGTTGGAATTCATGAGATGGCCATTGGATGAGGTCCCAATGGCTTAATGGTCTACGAGCTCGCTAGCTCTGTAATCAGAAGGTCCTGGGTTTGAACCCTGACGATGGGTGCGTACTGCTGAAGAGTCCCAAACTAGGCTAACGAAACAGCTGTCAAGTACTCCCATTTGGTAGAAGGTGGAATTAATGGACCGGCCATTGGTTTGGGTCCCAGTGACTCAATGGTCTACAAGCTCACCTTACAACTAGACGGCCCTGGGTTCGAACTCCGGTGGGGGTATGTACTGATGAAGAGTCATAAAATAGGCTGACGAAACAGCTGTCCAGCATTCCGTAGTGGTTTTTCAGTAGTTCTCTAACTGATGTCAGCTCGTGATGAAATCCTCCAACCAAACAAAACCGAATCCCTACATAAACCAATACTTGAAAATAGAGTTTATTTGTTCATTTGTTAGAATTAATTCAGTTTTGAAAACTAATTGAAATTTCCCTCATAGATGTTGTATTGTCACTGTATCATTTAGTAGAGATCACTAAAACATTCAGGTAGCTGAAAGACGGATTTACTTATCCCCGACTGTAACGACCGAAACCTAATCGTTGTGGTCTGAGCTTAGGGAACTAGTTCCTTAATCTTACTGTGTGATTCTTCAAAATATCTTTTAGACACACACAGTCAAGAAACACCCCAAATGGCGGCAAAAAGACCATAGTTAATCCGCAAATCTATTCAATAATAATAATAATTACAGTCATACGGTCGGTCCTTCCATACATACCAGAAACTTCTACTGCGTATCACCGAAAGGGTTTCCAACAGTAACCAGACTTTCGTCAACAGCTGCCTTCGCTGACTCCATATTGAAGATCAAATGACCAGCCAGAAAGAAAAAGCGACAAGAAACTATGGGAACCAACCAACAGGCAAGAGCAGATCGCTCAACAAATTTATATGAGGAAATGGAGATGGATCGGGTAAAAACATTGAGGAGGCCGTCTAATTAAATCGAGCCATCTCTCAAGTGTAATCACAATGGGAAGCGATGGTTTGGTCATCAATGCGAGGGTGATATGGAGGAGGTAGTGTAAGGAAGAGATAAGAGATTATTGGCAATCATGGAGATAGCCAGATGAAGAGCACGGCAGAGAACAGAACAAAGTGGAGACGTGCTGTTGAAGCCCTATGTTCCACTCGGAACTCAAGGGAATAATAATAATACAGACGACGTGGCTTTCTAAGAACAAAACAAGTACTGCAGAACAGGATTAGTCAACCAGTGTTCAAACATGAGAAATATCTTGCATTTGATCAGGATATTCCCAGGAAGGTGGGATGACAAACTCTGTCAACAAAATAACACACCAATAAATCCCGGAGACAATCCAAGATCTGAATGACCTTCACTCACTCAAACAAAATCGCAGTCGTTAAGCAGCACTTCGAAGTTAAACGGGAACCGGAGACCAGTAATAAGAAACAAGTCAGTAGACGATATAGAGTCTAGGAGACAAACGGATAATAATTACAAAGTTAATTGAAGCATCCAAACAAGCAGCAATATTGTAATTGGATTACCGAGGAGGGATTTTCCAATATGTGAAGCCATAGTTGATCTTTTCTGCTACTGAAGAAAGACTATGCCTTATTACGTAGGACGTGAATGGATGTTGTCAGCAGGGTAAGCAACGTGCCACTTAACCAGCTTGTTAATATTCTGGTCGACAGGCACATGGAATCATGTGAAAAATGGGCCAAATCCATTTTATCTAACTCACACCACACTCTCCACTCACAACTCTCCCCTTGCATCTCGTCAGGTAAAACCAGAAGCCTATATAGAAAACTATATGCTCGCACTAGCAAGTACAAAAACTCAACCATACCCTACTTAGCTCGTGTTCTATGTGATAAAGAAAGCATTAGGCGTGACACCTATAGTCAGTAGTACAACTGGACCTCGTCTTTCCAACTCACATCATTTATAGGTACAACATTTTCTTTCTTTTCCTTTTCTTTCTCTCTGTTTTTCTCTTTTCGTTATGTGCTGCTTTGTTTCTTTCTTCCGCTTACGCCAGTAAATATGACAACACCTACTTTTCTAACACCTTCAAACACTGTTCAACTTTGTCTTTGCTACCGACATGCCACTATGTTGTTGTCATTATGAACTGTAGCAGTGTTAATTTTTACAGGATGGGGTTGCTAGCCTCACGCCCAACCTTTTCTCTCTACCAGCTTTTATTACTGGCTTAGTGAGGTGAAGGAATGCGTCGGCCGGGGATCAAACCCCGGACCCTGTGCATGGTCGGTGAGAGTCTTAACCGCTGTGCCACCGACGCACAAATGGATGCAGTACTGTAGTAAAAATGCTGAGAATTCCATTCTGTATCACAAGTACTGTGATACAGATTATTACTATTATTCAAATCTTGTTCTCTTCTAATCAGAATGTCTGTTCATGTGATGGTTTTAAAAAAAATCATGCATGAAAGTGATTGTTTTGTAGAACTTTATTGAATATTGACAACTGACATCCTACAATAATAGTTTGTCACACAGTAGGATGGTGTACTTCACATACTGACAGTTCATACTTAGCAGTTCAGACAAGCAACAGTTGAAAGGAGAACCTATTACTTCAAGCACTCAAACGGTATTCACAATTCTACTGAGCAACAAAAAACTGTCTTTCAAAAGAATGGTTACTGAACAAAGAATACACATTTTCGATAACCTGCTCTTTATCAGGTTCTGTAGTTATTTATACGTTATAGTGAATGAATAAGTGTTATTAACAATATTATTGTTTACAGGATTTTCATCATGAGCTGAAATTAGTCAGAGATTCCTTGAAAAACCACTGTGGAGTACTGGATAGCTGTTTCGTCCTAGTTTTGGACTCTTCATCAGTACGCACCCACCGGGATTCGAACCCAGGACCTTCTGGTTAAGCCACTGGGACCCGATCCAATGGCCCATGAATTCTAACTTCTGCCAATTCACGACATAGCGCGACCCCTAGCAAATGTCTTCGGCTAGTGAGAAGTCGTGACCAGTAGGATGCAGCAGGTCGGGTGTGAGGACAAATACTCGCCGAAAACATTGGCTGGGGGTAGCGCTATGTCATGAATTGGCAGAAGTTAGAATTCATGGACTGGCCATTGGATCGGGTTCCAGTGGCTTAATTGTCTACGAGCTCGCTGGCCTTGTAACCAGAAGGTCCTGGGGTTGAATCCCGTGTGTGCGTACTGCTGAAGAGTCCCAAACTAGAACGAAACAGCTGTCCAGTACTCCGTAGTGGTTTTCCAATGGTTCTCTAACTAATGTCAGCTCATGATGAAAATCCTGTAACCAATCAAATTCCTACAAACCCCCACTTGAATATCAGTATTGTTTAATGACATCAATAATGGTATCATTGGATCGTCACAGTTAAATAAGATGAACATAGCAATACACACTTAATATCAGAAAGATTAGGAAAAATAACAATACAAATCCATGAATTTGAAGTCACCACTAAAGGCCAAAGTAGTAGTAGTGGCTGGCTGAAGCCACTTCTTCTCCACACAAAATACTGGTTGTTTCGCGCTAGTTACATTGGCCGTTGCTGTAAGAACTTGATTTTTCGTGCTCACTCGGAAACATCCACCAGAGTGGCTAAGTAAAGGTGTAGTGAGAAGAATCAATAGCTCCATATTAGAACACCTGGTCAAAACCGACCACAAAGGCAATATTATCGAATCCTTCCCTATCATCTATTGGGTACCAAATAAATTGCCAAAAACATCCAGGTACCGTGTATTTCATACGCCGAGGGCTATCGCGATTCGCCTGAAACAACCGGTGCTCTGTGTGCAGAAGAAGCAACTCCAGCCACTACTGCTGCCCTGACCAGCCTTCAGTGGAGACTATAATTTCATGAATTTGCATCATTAAGTTTCCTAATCTTTCTAATATTCAGTGTATTGTTATTGTATTGTGATCCATTGATATTATTATTATTGATTCGATGTTATTTAAACAACATTAATGTTGTTAGTGATGAAAACAACCAACCAACAACAACAACAACAGCAGCAACATCCAGCGCCAATCAACATAAACGGGAGGGATTTGAAAGAGGTTACTTCATTCACTTATCTAAGGAGCATTGTCTCAACGACAGGAGGAACCGACGGACGAGGATGTCAAATCAAGAATCATAAAGGCAAGAGACACATTCATCAACCTGAAACCAATCTAGAAATCTTCGTCTCTACTCAGCATCAACAACAAAATTCGGATTTTCAATGCAAACGTCAAGTCAGTTCTTCTATAGGGATGGATCAGAAACTTGGCGGGTCACAAAGAATATTTCCAACAGCCTGCTGCAGACCATTATCAACAACTTGACTTGAACTGTCGCACATATGTGCAAAGTTCTATGTCGAAAACCGACCGACCAACCGACTATACTACTCACGATCAGATAGCCGGAACGAATCACCAACAAGAAACAATGGGAAGAAACAAAACAAGAACCAATCGCTCAACAAATATGCAGGAGAATGTGGAGATGGATTGGAAACTCGCTGAGGAGGCCGTTGGGTGACATCGCGCGTCAGGCCATTTCTCGAGTTGAACCCGAAATAGAAGCGACGAGTGGGACGTGCAAGGGTGACATGGAGGAGATCGTGTGAAGAGGAGTTGAAACAGTATGGATTAACATGGATGCAAGTGAAAAGTACAGCTGAAGGCAGAAGCAAGTGGAGACGTGTGATTGAAGGCCTATGTTCCACTAGGAACCCAAGGGAACAATAATAATGATAATTTATCAAATAGACCCAATACGATCGTTTCGCCAAGAATGTAAGGCTTAGGCTTCTATTCTTGTCATCATAACCATGTTAAGAATTCTGCCCTAATTGCTTTCACATTATTTCTTCGTCTATGTGGCATCACTGTAAACTGTTTCAAACTTCCTTATTACTCCCTTGAATTATTAGCAAACCCAGATGGCCCTTTGTTTGTTTATTCCTTCTAACCGCTAAATAATAAGTTGAACATTGAAACTATTCAAGAGTAAAATAACAACGAAAACAACAGCAACCTGTTTCCCTTCCTTTTAAAAAAACAACAAACTTGGGTCAATTTGTTAGATATAAAGCGAGAATTCAAATTAACCACTCAATTTCCTTGTTGTCATAACTACCCAAGTAAACAAAACAAATAAAGATAGTAGTAGGCATAACAAATTAAATGGCTAATAATTTAAACAAAACTGACTACCTAGAATATTGGATGAGATGAAGAGAACAGCTATACGCATAGACAACGCGTATAATTAAGCTCTACAGAGATTATTATTTTGATAAATAAAAATGTCAAAATGAAATGAAACAACAAAACAGTTTCTTCTCTTGATTTTCTCCCCCTCTTCTTCATCTATTTGTTTTACTGAGTCGTCTTGTTTTTGTTATTTTTAATGATCAATAGGAAAGAAATGTTGATTCTTTAAAAAAATTTCACTATACCGTTAAGTGAAGAGAACAAACTGCTACATGTATACATGAAATTGTAACTATGGTGACAAGTTTATTTTTTTTGAGAGAGAGAGAAAGAAAATCTTATTCAAGTTTTTCATGATACAAATTGATTAATATATAGCCTACTAGAAGAATATTAAGAAGGCATTTTTCTTCGGTAGAATTTTATGATTGACCTTGAGCGAGTATTATTAGTTATTATTAGAAGTAGAAGTAGTTTCTAAATCACTTTGTTGTCAATACTATGGAGTGACTGAGAGAGACGCTTTATGTGAAGACAGGAGTCAGACAAGCCGGTTGCCTGCCTGTTATCATTGATGATATTTCAGATTTTGGTGGACTGGATGGTGTGGAACACTATGTGTGAGAAGTGAGAAGATAGAAATATCTTGGACTGACAAGAAGACTGTAGAACATCTGAATTTCGCGGTTGATTTGTGTTTGATGTCATACAAGCTCAAGATCTACAAGAGAAAACCCTACAAATAGGTAGTAGCTGTACAATCGCAAATATTGTATATGGTTGTTTTGTATGTGTGTGTAGATTAAATTTGTCGAACGAAAATACAATTAGTAAGTTCAGATGAATTGGATGTTGATATAAGAGGGTAGTAACAAAAGTGATGAATTGTCACAAACGACTGTTAAAGAAGAGTTGCGTAATAGCATGAATAGTTTAATGAAAGAGTTGTACTCAGGGTGTACATGGAAACAAAATAACATACGGAATTACTCAACGGTTTTAAGTAGTTAGAAAAATAAGCACACAAACAAAAGTTAAGTCAAATCAAACAAACAAACAAAGAAAAGTTAAGTCAAATCAACACAGTTGTTACCATGGGAGGAGAAGTGGTTGAATAATTTTCTTTTGTATGCACAGTTCTGGTTCGTCTAGCTTAATGGCTAGGGCTTCTGCGATGCAAAGAAGACGGAATCGTACTGTTTTTGGAAGGTTGTTCTTCACTTTGTAGATCACTTTGAAGGAGGCGTTTGTTGAGATGGAATGACCAGTGTTGACGAGGTGTTCTATCATTGCACTCCTTATGCAGCCATTACTTCCTTTCCTTTAGCCACGCTGGATAGTGTTCTTTGACCCTTTTTGACAGGATACGCGTTGAACAACCGATGTACCTGGCTCCACAGCAACAGATGAAGTGATGTACACACAT
Organism: Trichobilharzia szidati; assembly: GCA_944472155.2. NCBI lineage: Eukaryota > Metazoa > Platyhelminthes > Trematoda > Strigeidida > Schistosomatidae > Trichobilharzia > Trichobilharzia szidati. The sequence continues at coordinate 2,233,690 of OX235277.1, forward strand.
AGAAGTGGTCAGGTGCGGGATCTTGTCTTTTGGGCTTTTGCAGATCAGCGGGCGAATAGAGAAGACTACTCACAATTTTGCCGGAAAGAAAGTTCCTCTTAAAGAGGTGGAGATTCTCCTTCTAAGGACGTCACTGAATGGGTCTCCTTTGAAGTCGAGGTTCATATAAAGTATCTTTTATGGCACAAATGCTGTTTCTTGATTTTGGATTTTTTGTTTGATGTTTTTGTCCACGAATCTTGATGGGCAACCGTTTTGTATGAATGCTTCTTTCAGGAAGTTTAGTTCTCCTTCCATGGTATCAGAGCTACAGATGCGTCGGACGCGAGTGGCAAGAGATTTAATTAAGTTTCTTTTCCAACTGATTGCTACCCAGCTGTAGAAGCTTGTCAGTTGGCCTTTCCATATGGGTTTCCTATGGATGAACCTTCTTAAAGTTCCGTCAGCTCTCCTTGTAAGCTCAACATCAAGAAAAGGGATTTTAGATTCGTTTTCAATTTCAAGAGTGAACTTTGTGGCTGAATGGCATTTGTTGAATATTTGTAGTAACTGATTGACATTGTGGCCGTCATCACAGATAATAAAGATGTCGTCCACATATCTAACATACAGTTGGAAATTGTCAATAGTTGATCTGAGTGGGCCGTTCTCGTTCATTAAACTATTCATGCTATTACGCAACTCTTCTTTAACAATCGTTTGTGACAACTCATCACTTTTGTTGCTACTCTCTTATATCAACGTCCAATTCATCTGAACTTACTAATTGTATTTTCGTTTGATAAATTTAATGTATACACATACAAAACAACCATATATATTTGCGACTGTACAGCTATGAAAATGAATTCGCCGAAAGGAGACTCTTCGCTGAACTATTTGTCTTCTGTCTATTAATGTTCGAATGGGAATTTTTCATGAAATAGGTAGTAAAAGCAGCCAACGAAAATAGGAATTCAATTGGACATACAGAAGCTGGAGGCAGTGAAGATAACGAACAGACAGCAACAACAACAAAAAGCATCAGTAACTATCAACAGAATGAATTTGAAAGAGGTCCCTACCTTTACTTATCCAGGCAGCAACGATTCAAATACACTCAGCACCACTGATGAGGATGTTAAAGCCAGAATGAGAAAGAGCAAGAAGACCTTTATCACTATGAAATCATTTTGGATATCCTTATTAGTATTATTCCCTACTGTCCGAGTGGGACATACGGCTTCACTAACACATATCCAATTTATGCTACTAATTGCTGTCCTCTCAAGCTGACTAGTTCCACGATTGACCATAATCTCTTATCTCCTACTCCTTCTGTTCCTTCTCACTACACGACATCCTCCATATCACACTCCAACCGACGACCCACTCGTCGTTTCAAATTTACCTTTCACTCGAGCGATGGACTGGCAATGGTGCGAAGTCATTCAGTGGCCTCTTCAACATATGACCAATCTATTTCCATTTTATTCTGCATACTTCTTGAGCGATAGGATCTTGTTTGGTTTGTTCCCAGCCAGCCAGAGTTTCTTCCTGCTAATTCCTTCTTTCTTGCCCGCCTACCAGCTGACTGGCCGACCATTTCATCTTCAGTATGCAGCCAGTTGTTTAAAGAGTCTGTATCAGGTTGTTGGAAATCCTTTGAGTGTCGGGCGCTTAGTGCAAGTTTCTGACCCATATAGAAGGACTAACTGACTGAATGGGTGAATTCACACTAGTGTTGAATGGAATCGGAATCTTGTTATTTATGCTGAGGCGAAGTGAATGAAGCAGAAGATTTCCAAACTGGTTTCAGACTGATGAAAGAGTATCTTACCTTTCCGATTCTGTCTGGTTGGCTGGCTTTGACATCTTGATTCGTTCCATCTGCCTGTGGTTGAAACCGTGCGTCTCAGATAAGTGATGGAAGTAAACCCTGTCAAATCTCTCCCGCTGATGGTGACTGATGCTGGTTGTTGTTACTGTTGGTTGGTTGGTTGGTCATCTTCATCATTTCCGTCTCCAATTTCTCTATGCTCAACTGGAGTTCTGTCTTCTCCGCCTGCCTGCCATGCTTCTCCAGCCAGTTTGTTGGTTTTCAACTGCCTGTAAATCTTCGAGTTTGTATGACGCGAGACCTAAATATTCCGCTCACGAAATCTAGATCTTCTAGGGTCTTCTTATCAGTCATTCAAACGTATTCCTATCTGTTCACTTCTTTTTCGCAGTGTGACTCATAATCCAGTCCAACACAATAAGGAATATCATCGTGGGTGATAAAAGTCAGCCAGCCGGTCTTACTCCTTTATTTTACTCACTTCAAAGGCTTCTATGCTGAGTTTTCCTTTGTGGATCAGCTAACACTTGGAATTGTCTGTTATGTAGCTAATGAATGAGCTTGATAAAGACATGGGCACTGCACGCTGTGGTGTTGAAACAGTTTCCAAATTACTTCTGGGTGAACGTTACCTATCAAAGGCCATTTTGATGGCCTTCGTATAACTGATATATGTGTAAAGCCTTGGGCACTGTGGTAGTAAGTAATTCCATATTAGTTTGTTTATTAGGTATATCACACAGTGAGTGAAACAGTATTATTTACTGGATGACAGAGTTTCGAACAAAATTCATTACTATTCATATTCATTTCATCAATTATAATCACACGACTTTGGAACTTGAGTTTTATAGTTTTCTTTGTCTTCTCCTATTTGTCGTAGGGGTAGTAGAATTTACAGAGCACAAAATCTAAGTAGTATCAAAGAAAATCTAAAACAGGAAGTGATACACATAAAAGAAGCCTTGAAACTCAATAATTACTCGGATAAATTAGTCAGCAAATATTTAGGGAAATGTAAAAATAAAATGAATAATGATAGTAGCGATAGTGATAATAACAATAATAATCATAATAATAATAATAGTGATAATAATATTAATGACGACACCAACAAAAGGGAATCTAAATCGTTAGTAGTAATTCCATACAAGGAAGGAACCTCGGAAACCACCTTACGCAGAATTCATAACAAGGCAGGAATAAAAGTGGCTGGCATTCAATCACCCACAAACTCAATTAGAAACAAGCTTTGTCAGTTAAAGGATCAATCCTGTGGAGTCTTTAAAACAAAACAATTTAGTTTATCTAATACCATACTGGAATTATTCCCAGGTCAAATACATAGGTCAAAGTAGTAGAACAGATGTAGTCAGACTAGCTGAACATACAAACTTAACAAAATCTAGATTGGTTGACCCGAATAAGATAAGAAATCTAGAGAATAGTTCAGGTATAGCACTCACTACAGGCAGTTACACAAAAACATACAACGGGATGGGATAGGATGACAGTTTTAAAATCTAATGTAACAGGGTATAAGGAGAGATTGATGACAGAGGGTTTATTTATCGAATCAACTGAGACTGGATATGTGTAATAGGAATGACTCATCACCTGTCCACTCAGATATCTGGAAAACTCTACTACCCCTACGACAAACAGGAGAAAACAAAGAAAGCTATAAAACTCAAGTGTCAAAGTCGTGTGATCACAATTGATATGATTATGAACAATAAATTTTGTTCGAAAAGCGTCGTCATCCAGTAAATAATACTGTTTCACTAACTGTGTGATATATCTAATAAACAAACTAATATGGAACTTCGGATAACTACCCCACCATGATCAACACCAAAATTCGGATCCACACTACCAATGTTAATTAAGTCAATTCTTCTAGATTGATCAGAAACATGGAATTTGCGTCAAGCAAAACACTACCAACCGGCTGCTGCAGACGTTCATCACCAGCTGCTTCAACTGGTTCTATACTACAGATGAGAATACAGACCAGGCAGAATGAGCAACAGGAAATTTTGGGAGTGAACCAACCAAGAACCTGTTTCTCAACAACAGAATATGTCGAAGAAAATCAGGATGGGTGAGAGACACTCTGAGAAAACCGTCAGATGATGTTGCAAGACAAGCCACCACTTGAGTGAGGGGGTGAATGGGAAGCGACGACCTTGTCATATGTGCGATTATGATATAGAGTAGCTCACGTGAGGGGAGCGGACAGATTATGGGGAATTGTCGGGCCAGTGGAAAGTGGTAGCAGATAACGGAATACAACAGAGATGAACTAATGGGGATGTATAAAGATAAGCGATTTTTTTTATTTTAGCTTGACTCCACACCGTATATTTGGAACAAGTATGGAATTTTCAGCATGTGATATCGGTAGCCCAATTTTGCTGGCCGACCATTGATATCGGGTGTGCGTCGGCAGGGGATCGAGCCTCGGACCATGTTCGTGGTCGACGAGAGTCCTAACCGCTGTGCCACCGACACACATATTCCCTGCTTAAATCATGGGAAGGATAATAATAATAATACAGTACAAAAATTAATGTTTTAGGTGACCAAAGGATTGAGGGAAGAAATATTTACTTTTCAGTTAAATCCTCATCCACAGTTCTACTCTTATACACACATAGCAATTTCAATAGTTACCAATAAGCTTGTCAGTATAGTGGTGATAAGTTGGTTAACCATTATTAATCAAGGGGGTGATATCGGTTAGAGAACCACTAAAAACCGGACAGTACTGGACAGCTCTTTCGTCATAGTTTGCCACACTTATTACTAGTTCTCACCCACTGAGGTTCCAACCAAGAAACTTCCGGATAAAAGTCAAAGTCGTAGACCATTCCACCACTGGATCCTACTCACTGGCGAACCCATGAATTCTAACTTCAAACAATTCGTGATTTTAGCGGAACTGTCAACAAGCAGACAAATTCATCCGTGGCATTTCTCTTCACTCACGACCGGATGGTGGACTCTACCTTAGGTCACGACTTCTCATTAGAACTCCAGGAACTTTCATCCTTGAGTCAGTTGCCAGCGTCCATCAGATTAGTTTTAAAGAGTTAACTCTTAGGGATTTGAATTATTTGTTATGTTGGGACATTGATATCACTTAGAGAATCATTAATTACTAGCAGGTCCTAAGTTTAAACCCTGCTGAATCATCTGTAAATAGCTTAGAGGGAGACGGAGAGAGGGGGAAATTGTCAGTTTTCGTTACATTTATGTAGCTATAGTCTTCAAATGGATTCCAATGGCCTCGGTTGTATGTTGAAGATGACAAATAACTTGAAATTGTCTATGTTAATTATCTACAGGGTATGTGTCGAAACAGAGCTATAAGTGGATCTTGTTTGTCCCTTGTCTAAACATAAGGAGTGACGATCGCATAAACGACGACGAATATGTCTCATTGTAAGCCGAATCTAACTAGCTCCATAGGAGTGATCAGAATAGTTGATAGATATACAAGAGGGGAGCCTGCAATTTGAAGTGATTATGAAGAGACAGCATGCCTTCAGCACACTTAATACCCTTCTCTCCGCATTTATTAGGCGCTAGTCTTCACGAATTTTATCACGAAGAAACTGCATTGATATGAATAAGGGCTTTCTTGGAGCTGTCACCATACTGACTTGTCTTGGCTCCAAATTCATCCTTGATAGTTTCAGCGATGTGCATCCAGCAATAAATGTTACCATGAAAATGAAAAAGGACAATATATTAAGAAGAAGCATGTACAGGAAACCTACAGTGACAGGTCAGAAATACTCATTTCTCGAGTTTTGCACCTTTGAAATATAAATGGAACTTAGTAGATAGAGTGTTTGATTCATACAGCTGCGATAATCTGTTCAAAAGATTCTCTCAGTGAGGAGATTAAGATTATTAGAGGATTACTCGGTAGAAAAAATTCGTTTTCCAGGTAAGTTCATTGAGAAAAATATGAATTTACGAACGTAGGATAACGTAATCATTCCTGTCGTAAAACTAGGAGAGCAGTATTCATAAAAGTCAATCTTTTCAACGAATTTATCATTGACCTGTATAATTGAATGTATATCCGTTTTAATAAACCATATCATGTGAGGATATTGAAACATGAGATGTGAACACTTGTAATAATAACAATAATTATTATTATGTGAAATGTTGAATCAGTTGTGTTCTCTGGGGAGCTGGTTGATTTAATTGAGAAACTTTCGTTGTCTGCCATCTAGACAACATCCCACTTCAACGTAGGTTTTAGTATTATTATTATTTTGTTCCATTGGGTTCCTAGTGGAACATAGGCTTTCAACTGCACGTCTCTATTTGCTTCTCTCTTCTGCTGTACTTTTCACTTGAATCCGTGTTAAAACATACTGTTTTAGCTCCTCTTCACATGGACTCCTCCATGTCACCCTTGGACGTCCCACTCGCCACTTCCCTTTCGCGTTCCACTCGAGCAGTGGGCTGATGCGCGATGTCACCCAGTGGCCTCCTCAGTGAGTGTCCGATCCATCTCCACTCTCTCCTGCATATTTGTTGAGCGATTGGTTCTTGTTTTGCTTGTTCCCATAGTTTCTTGTTGGTTCTTGTTCTTTCCGGCCATCTGATCTTGAGTATAGAGCCAGCGAAGACAGTTGTTGATAAAGGTCTGCAACAGGCTGTTGAAAATATTCTTTGTGACCCACCAAGTTTCTGATCCCTACGTATAGAAGAACTGACTGACTTGACGTTTGTATTGAAAATCCTAATTTTGTTGTTGTAGTTTTAGAATTTTTAATATGTGTGCGTTGAAGTTTTTGTAGCAATTTGGTTAAGTTTTGGCGGTGGGGTTGCTAGCACCACGCTCCAACCCTCCCTCTTTATCCGGGCTTATCACCGGTTGGAAAACTAGTAATCTAGGTGAGGTTAGGTTTTAGTATAAAATGGACCTATTTAGATTCTCCATGAAAGATCTAATTCTATCTCCTGGCAACCACTGTCCTGACTGGTTGTAAATTTACGTTTATATTGATCAATTTTACTGACCTGGAGTTTGAACTCTCTTGTCATGTGTGGCTTATTTTTGATCATTTGGTAAATCTGGTCTATAGTAATGTGTTTGTTGATTGCTGGCTGATTCATTTGAGTACCAAGCAGGCTTCTAGGAATTCTCTGACAAGAATTTTGGTGTTATCTCTATTTAAAATTTCTACGTTATCCCGATCAAATTGGTGTCCGTAATTATCCACATGCATTGATACGAAAGAATATTTATCATGTCGTTTTGCAGCTAATTTGTGTTCTTGGTTTCTGATTCGAGTGGGACACCCACTTCGACTGATTTAATGTTTGTTGCAGTTTATACGATTTATTCTGTATTATTATTTATCATTGTATCCTTTAATTCCTAGAGGAACTAAGGGCTTCAGCCGTACGTCTCCATTGCGTTCGATTCTCTGCTAGACTTTTCACCTGGCTGCAAGTCTGCCCACACGCTTTCGTCTCCTCTTCACATGACCTCCTCCAAGTCACGATTGCATTGACGACCAACTCGCCGCTTCCCTATCGGCCGGGTTCCACTTGAGCAATGGCTTGTTTAGTGATGTCACTTGATGGTTTCCTCAGAGTATGGCCAGTCCATCTTTATTTCTTCCTGCTTATTTGTTTCACAGTCGGTTCCTGCTGGGTTGGTTCGCCCCTAGATATCCCTGTTGCTGATCTTTTCTGGCCATCTGATCTTGAGTATTGAGCGAAGACAACTGGCTGTTAATGAAGGTCTGTAATTTGTTTGAGATGCTCTTTATGACGCGCCAAGTCTCTGACCCGTATAGCAAGTAGCACTGACTGACTTCACATTGAAGTTGAAAATCTGGATCTTATTTTTGATGCTGAGTGCTGGCTGTTGACCTCCATACATACTTGAGAGTAGTGAAAATGATATTAATTTTACGTTTATGTGATATCAGCTCATGATGAAATCCTCCAACCAATCAAACAAAACTCCTTACAAAATCCAGTACTTGAAAATTGATCTGAAGTTCACTAGCAACTGGCCCTATTCAGGCAGTAACCTGGGGTTCTAGGGGGAAGCCATGACCAGTAGGGTACAGCAGGTTGAAAGTGAGGCAGTAACTCATCGAAGAAGAAGACATTGCGAAGTGGTCGCGCTATGTCATGAATTGGCAGAAGTTAGGATACATGGGCTGGTCATTGGTTCGGGTTCCAGTGGCTTAATAGTCTACGAGCTAGCTCACCTTGTAACCAGAACGTCCTGGGCTGGAACACCGGTGGGTTTCTGCTGATTTTTAGGTCTGCACAATATCTAGTGAAGTGATTGTGCTGGGTGGCTTGTGTGCTATATCTATTTCAAATGATTTTAATATTCTAGATGGTATGGTAGAATGAATTTTCTTGTGGTCTTTGATGGTGGTTTCTTGTTGTTGGTGTTATGACTTGACATATGCTGGACGTACACTGCTAGACAGCTCAGCCAGCGCGTGTTCGTGAACATCTCCCATCGTGGTGGTTCGGCAAGGGACAGACAAAACAATCCGTAGCTCAATTTTGTCACATTTAGTTGATAGTGGTCATGTAGTGGAGAAAACGAGAGCTTTCAAAGTAATTCATCGTATCCCACTGAATCTTTCCAATAGACTTCGTATTCGTCTACTGTACACAGCTAAGGCGATAGGCATTGGAACTATTAAACCTAAACTATGTATTCAAAAGAAGTTCGTGCACACAGCCATTATCCTTTCCTTAGTGGCCTATTAAGACATAACCAACTAATGACTTCTACACCATCTCTTTTTTATATTTTCAACCCCTTTCTTACCGTCCCTTAATCTTATCACATCTTCATTAAAACGTATTTTATTTACTTCCCTTACAATCTAGCATTACTTAATCGGTTCATTTGTTTTTCTTAGCCTTTATCGACTACTTCTACCTGAACATTTGTTTGTTTAATCATGCTGTTTTTCGTTATCACAGATTGTCTCACTTTTTCATCCTTATTATTGATAAGACCATTATTATTATTATTATTATCATTACTACTATTATGACTAATTGCACAATTTATATTCACCATCTTATTATCCTATAGACAAAACACCATGATTGGTTTATATATGAAGCAGAAATCCTTCGTAAACGCCTCTGCAAATCTCTGAGGAAGACATACTTCACCGCGAGCCTACGACTAACGTTTTCCTGCAAGAAACTGTTCAGCCAGAACGCGAAAGACAAGCTGTCGCATTGGGCCACTTCAACGTGCATATACCAGTTTACTTGCTCTGGCGGAGCTGAGTACATCGGCCATACAATGCGCCAACTTGAAAAACGCGCTCGTGAACACTATCCAGCCTGGTTAGTAAAAGGAGAACGAAAACGTGTATATAGTTCAGTGACAGAACATCTGGTCAATTCAGGACATTCGAAAAATCCTTCAAAATAATATACAAGATTCGATCAAACCTATCAAAGGGAGTGAAATTAAGACATCTAGGCATAGCCGAGGCACTGGCCATCCAAAAGCTCAAACCCACGCTATGTATCCAAAAGAAATACGTTCAACCCTTGTCCCTGCCATGGCCATCATAAACAGGTAATTCTTTTAGTAGTGACTATCCCATTGGCTTTCTTATCCAAACTTCCTGTTTATTCATGTTATTTTAAGTTTTTCTTAATCCCTATTTACACTACCATATTTTCATATCCGAACTTCCTGTCTATTTTGTTATTTTATTATTTCTACATATTTAATCCCTGATTGCATAAACAATTATTTGTCACATTAGTTATGATCCCACTAGATTTTCTTATCCAAACATCCTGTCTATTTTTGTTATTTCTACATTTCTAACCCCCAATTGCACAATATGTCAATCTTCTCAGTAATTATGATGCTACTTTGTTTGAGTTTTATCCATCCCCCTGTTTATTATGGCATTTTAATTCCTAATTGCAATTTTATTAATCTGACCCTTGACCGGAAATTATTCTGGAACTTTCCTACCCATTTATTATAAATACACGAATGTACAGCCTAGTTGATGGTGACTTCGTCGAAAAGAAAATTTTCTTCGCTGCAACTGTCTTTTTTTATTCCCTATGATCAAATGTGCATATTCCGTGAAATATATTGATATAACTCATTGGCTGGGCGTGGTGACGTGCGCCTGTAATCTAGCTTCTTGGAGGCCAGGGTGCGGAATTTCGCGGGACCGGGAGTTCTGACATATGGATGCTCATGTTGATCGGGCGTCCACGCTAAGCACGGTGCCAATATGGATGACCTATCGGAGGACGGGTTGTCTAGGTCAACTGAGGAGGGTCGCACCAGCCCAGGAGGAAAACCCAACACAGAAGTTTAATAAAATAGGTTTTACTATCGCATAAAATATGTTGATTTAAACTCATTGAAGGCGCCTATAAGAATTTTAAAAGACTGATTGATGGTCAGAGAATATTCTTTGAATGGAGGTTATCGGAAAGACAATGTGATTTATTGGCGCAATATATATTTCGAACAACCTGATGCGTCACACATTCACTTGTCAATTCAATTTATATGAAAAAAAATCAAAGGCCAATTAAAGTACACAAAGTGACAAAAACGGATTCGGTCGGTCGGTTTTCGACATAGAACTTTGCACATATGTGCGGCAGTTCAAGTCGCCACACTCCATGTAGCACACAAAGTAAGAGAAGAAAGTAGGAGAAATGCATAATATAGACAGTAAACAGAGGTGTGAGACAAAGGAATAGTAATAACGAAGAACAAAACAGTTTAATTGGAAATCATAAGTCACAAGGAGTGGATGCATCTGCGCCACTGAGAACGATTTTGAGCCATGTCACCAATTGTTTCCAACCATTGGTTTTACCGTCCCGAGGACCCCAACCAGGAAGTCTACACCTTCCTACGTGGCTTAGACTAACTGTTGTAGATTTCATTGACTGGTGCCATGTTTTGGTTTGACCGCCGCTAGCTCTTTTCCAGCCTGACCCTATATCAGCTAACATTGCCCACTGTCGAGGAAGGCGATGACTAGGCATACGTAGCACATGTCCTAACCATCTCAGTCGATGTAATTTCACAGTCTCGTCGATTGATTTCCCCTCCTTACCTAGCACTCGACCGATGCCTAACCTCAATATTGCTCACCTTATTATACCACTTCACGCGGGAGATAGAACGCAGACACCTATGATCGAAGACAGCTAATCTTTTCATGTCTTCTGCTCTCAATGGCCAGGTCTCACAGCCATAAAGGAAGACGGAGCGGACTGTTGAGCAGTACACACGCCCTTTGGTCGATAGTCGGATATCGCGTCTACGCCAGAGACGGCGTAAACTGGCATATGCGAACCTAGCCCTCTGTATTCGTGCTGAGATTTCGTCGGAGATCAACCCGTTGGCACTGCTGATGGTACTTCCCAAGTAAGTGAAGCGGTCAACGTGCTCTACCACTTCACTTCCTATTTCTTATCTAGGGGTCGGTGAAGTCCAATCCTGCAGCATCATCTTACATTTTACAGGGGCGGATTCAAGAATAATTAACACCACTTTTGGTCATCCAATCAGGAGAGGATTACCAAGGTAGGCTAAGAGTAATAATAAACTATTTTTGAACACACAGGGGGTAGGGGGAGCTTAAGTTTATGAATAGCTATAGCCTCAGTGTATTCCAATAAGCGCCCTTGACCATTTACATAGATGACCTTAACATCAATCAATCGCAACCAATTTGGATTTTTAGACACACTCGTGAGTTGGTGAGATGATAGTTCAATAAAGCGATCAGTTTACGGAAAGCCTAATAGAACAGGGCAATACTTAAATTTTCACAGCTTCTATTGATATAAGGATAAAACTTGGGCACTGTGGTAGAGTATAATTCCATTATGGATAAAATTTTATTTTGATAAATCACACAGTGGTGTTATACAGTAATATTAACTGATGACCACGTTTCGAGCACAATTTATTGCTGCTCATAATCATATCAAGGCACTAATACAACTTTCTTGCTTCGTTTATATACATGAGTAAAATGGGATTAGACATTTGAATAAAATCGATTTAAGACTAACAACACTCTTGTTAATTCCCATCGTATTATATTTTATTGATAACACTAATAGTGCTCGACGCCAAGTAAAATCCTGAGTCGAATCATCCTGGAGAGAATAAAAGACGCACTGAACACAGAACTCCGACCAGAACAAGCTGGATTCAGGAAAGGCAAATCATGTTCTGACCAAATTACAACTTTACGCATCATCACTCACAGAACAAAGCATGGAATGGCAATCAAACCTCTACCTCAACTTTATAGACTTTGAGAAGGCCTTCGACAGCGTTGACCGCGAAGTAATTTGGAAACTAATCGAGTACTACGGTGTACCCCAAATATTCATCAACCTTATTCAACAGCTGTACGACAACGGCACATGTCAAGTGATCCACAACGGAAAACTCAGCGAGGCGTTTGGAGTAAACACAGGAGTCAGACAAGGGTGCTTATTATCACCAATGATATTCCTAACTGTGGTGGACTGGATTATGCGTCAGACAGTGGGAAACGAGAAGACAGGGATATCCTGGACCGACGTGAAGAACCTAGAAGACCTGGATTTCGCGCGTGGATGATTTATGTTTGATGTCACACAAAATCGAAGACTTACAAGCGAAAACCGACAAACTGGTTGAAAAAGCAGCAAAGACAGGACTCCAGGTGAACACAGACAAGACGGAGGTTATGAAAATAACCAACCAACAACAACAACAGCAGCAGCAACATCCAGCGCCAATCACCATCAACGGGAGGGATTTGAAAGAGGTTACTTCATTCACTTCACTATCTAGGGAGCATTGTCTCAACTACAGGAGGAACGGAGGGACGAAGATGTCAAATCGAGAATCGGGAAGGCGAGAAACACATTCATCAACCTGAAACCAATCTGGAAATCTTCGTCACTCAGCAACACTCAACAACAAAATTCGGATTTTCAATACAAACATCAAGTCAGTTCTTCTATACGACGGATCAGAAACTTGGCGAGTCACCAAGAATATTTCCAACAGCCTGTTGCAGACCTTTATCAACAACTGTCTTCGCTCTATACTGAAGATCAGATGGCCGGAAAGAATCACCAACAACAAGAAACTATGGGAACAAACAAAACAAGAACCAATCGCTCAACAAATATGCAGGAGAAAGTGGAGATGGATTGGACACTCGCTGAGGAGGCCACTGGGTGACATCGCGCATCAGGCCATAGCTCGAGTGGAACGCGAAAGGGAAGCGGCGAGTGGGACGTCGAAGGGTGACATGGAGGAGATCGTGTGAAGAGGAGTTGAAACAGTATGGACTAACATGGATGCAAGTGAAAAGTACAGCAGAAGACAGAAGCAAGTGGAGACGTGCAGTTGAAGCCCTATGTTCCACTAGGAACCCAAGGGAACAATAATATAATAGTGGTTACGAATGTACTTTATCTTATTTTATTCATATGTCTAATCAATTTTTACTCATGTATATAAATGAAGCAAGAAACTTTTGTGAGTACTTTGATATAATTATGAGCACTAGTATATTGTGATAGAAACGCCACCAGTAAATATTACTGTATAACACTCACTGTGTGATTTTATCAAAATAAAATCTTATCCATAATGGAATTTCACAGCTTCTGTCCACTACAGTACAAGAGAGTCTTGGTGAAATGCTTACTCAAGACGATTCAGCTTATTTGTACAGGTGATGCTATAGAGAATGAAAATAAAATACTAATGGATACTCTTGTTGAGGACGGATATCCCCTAAAATTTTTAGGCCGGTGTAGGCGTCAATTAGTCTTTAATCCTACAATCTATTCCGCCCCTAAGAAAGATGGCTTTATCAAATTACCATACAGTGGGGAAATAAATAGTAGGATTTTGGGACAGAGATCAAACTCCGTCATCCGTAGGAGCTAATATGCAGCTCAGCTTGTAATCATTGAAAAAGCCAAAAATATGCTCGACTACAAACCTCAGATGAACAGTGATTATTTCACATCCCACACACTATTTACCAATTTGATGTGTGTGTATGTGTCTGGAGACACATACATAGAGAGGAGTAATCGCGCTTTGCGTGTGACGGTGGGAGAGCATATTCCGAAATGGTCAGAAAGACAGATGAACTTTGGAAAAATCGTCTACAGCCAATTATCTGGTCGATATGAACCATAGGATGAATATTGTAAAGGAACGTGAACATTGAACGTTGGTTCATTGGCCTTGGTCGCCACTGGCGGGCAACTCGAAGGCGCGTACAAGTTGGAAGAAGACGAAAGAATACGAATAAAAGTACAGTACATTATTTATAAAACAGTTGTTTATAGACTTGTACGAAATATTGACTTTAATTGTCGAACAACACAATTTCTTATTGGTCCTTGTGTTTTGGAGTTAAATTCGATAATGGTACCTAGTATAGTTGTCGATTTGGAGCGTCTTTGAAAATAATAGGAACTTAGGGATAAGTTCCTTGACATATGTTAACACAACTTTTAAGGCCATGCATATCAGTGGTGAAGGGCGCTTACTGGAATATGCTGAGGCTATAGATATTCATAAACTTAAGCTCCACCTACCCCCTGTGTGTTCAAAAATAGTTTATTATTACTCTTAGCCTACCTTGGTAATCCTCCCCTGATTGGATGACCAAAAGTGGTGTTAATTATTCTTGAAAACAAAACACGTTGATCAGCGAAGAGTCTCTTTTCGGCGGTGAGTTCATTCTCTTAGCTGTACAATCGCAAATATATATGCATTATTTTGTATATATGTGTACATTAAGTTTGTCAAACAAAAATACAATTGGTTATGGTTATTTTAACTAAATAGGTGAAGATTGATAATTGGAGTTACGTAATACAAAATCAGTCAAAAAAAAATAGGTGTTAATGAAATTTTTTTATCCTTCACGTTCTCCAGTGAAACATAGGGCTTCCACCTAGTGGCTTGAAGTTTTTGTAGCAGTATTTATTTTTACAGGATGGGGTTGCTAGCCAGTCTCATGGCCAACCTTTCCTCTTTACCAGAATTATTTCTGGCTCAGCGAGGTAAAGGAATGCGTCTGTGACCGGGGATCGAACCCCGGACCATGTGCATGGTCGGCGAGCGTCCTAACCACTATGCCACCGACGCCCTTATGAAATTGGGGTAGTAAAAAGGTGATGAGTCGCCAAAAACAGTTGTTAAAAGAAGTTATGTAATAATATGAATAGTTTGATGAGTGAGTTTTACTCAGGATACACATAGGAACAAAGAACAAAGAAAACTATCCAGCATGGTTGCGAAAAGGCAATAGTAGTGCAATAAGGAGTGCGATAATTGAACACCTGGTTAACACTGATCATTCCATTTCAACAAACGCCTCCTGCTTCAAAGTAATCTACAGAGTCAAGAATAACCTACCAAAGGCAATACGGTTTCGTCTTCTTTATATCGCTGAAGCTCTGGCTATTCACATAGAAAAACCGGAGCTGTGCATACAAAAGAGAATTACTCAACCACTTCTACTGTCATGGTAACAACTTTGTTGATTTTGATGACTTAATTTTGTTTGTTTGCCTGTTTCTTTAATTGCTTATAATTCTTGTATTCATTTAGAACTCTTACGTAATTTCGTATTATCTACTTTGTTCCTATGTGCATCCTGAGTAAAACTCACTCATCAAACTATTCATATTATTACATAACTTCTTTTAACAACTGTTTGTGACAACTCATCACCTTTGTTACTACCCTAATTTCACTTACACACCTATTTTCTTGACTGATTTTTGTATTACGTAACTCCAATTACCAATCTTCACCTGTTTAGTTAAAATAACCATAACCAATTGTATTTTTGTTTGACAAACTTAATGTACACATACATACAAAACAACCATATATATTTGCGATTGTACAGCTAAGAAAATGAATTCGCCGCCGAAAAGAGACTCTTCGCTGAACTACGTGTTTTGTTTTCATTAATGTCTGGATAGGGATTATTCATGAATTATTCTTGAATGCGTTTTTGTCATTTTGTGTACTTTAATCGGCCTTTGATTTTTTTTCATATAAATTGAATTGACAAGTGAATGTGTGAGGCGTCAGATTGTTCGAAATGCATATTGCGCAAATACATCACATTATACAGGATTTTCATCATGAGCTGTCATCAGTTAGAGAACCATTGGAAAACCTGGGAGTACTGGACAGCTGTTTCGTTCTAGTTTGGGACTCTTCATCAGTACGCACCCACCGGGATTCTAACGCAGGACCTTCTGGTTACAAGGTGAGCTTGCTCATAGACCATTAAGCCACTGGGACCTGATCCAATGGCCCATGAATTCTAACTTCTGCTAATTCACGACATAGCGTGACCCCCAGCCAATGTCTTCCGTGGCGAGTATTTGTCCTCACACCCAACCTGCTGCACCCTACTGGTCACGACTTCCCACTAGAACTCCAGGTAACTACCTACCTGAATAGGGCAAGTCACTAGTGAGCATCTCCCAGGTTTTCCACTGGTTCTCTAACTAATGTCAGCTCATGATGAAAATCCTGTAACCAATCAGTCAAATCCCTACAAACCAACACTTGAAGATCACATTATTTTTCAGATAATCTCCATCTTCTTTTGATAACACTATCGAAATTTATAAAATGGACTAATTGTGTTAAAAGAATATTCTTTCGGATAACTCTTTCGTCATCAAGTTCTCTATTCACAAGACAGTAACAGTTGAAGAGATATTATTGACAACAATAATGTTTTTTTAATAACATTAAACCAAAAGGTGGATTCAGGAAATGCAAATCATATACTGATCAAATTGCAACTCTACGCATCGTTATCGAACAGCGCATAGAATGGCTGTCAAACCTGCACCTTAACTTCATTGACTTCTCAAAGGCCTTCGACAGACAGTGCTGACTGAGAGGTAATGTGGAAACTACTTTAACATTATGGAGTACAGTGCCCCAAATCTTTATCAGTCTCATTCAGCAGCTGGCTATATGACAATGCCTGCCACATGTCAGCTCATCCAGTGAATACAGGAGTAAGGCGAGCTGGCTGACTATTACCACCCACGATGATATTCTTAATTGTTGTTGACTGGATTATGCGTCAGACTGTGCATGGGAGTGAGAAGATAGCGATACGTTCGACTGACCGATAAGAAGACTGTGAGTGGAACATTTATGTTTCACGTCACACAAACTCGATGATTTGCGCGCGGGAACCAACAAGCTGCTTGAAGAAGCGTGGCAGGCAGGCGGAGAAGACAGAACTCCAGGTGAGCATAAAGAAGTTGGAGAGGGAGATGATGAAGATAACCGACCAACCAGCAGCAATAACAACAACCAGCACCAATCACTACCAACGGGAGAGATTTAACAGAGGTTACCTCCTTCACTTATTTAGGAAGCATCGTTTCAGCCACAGGAAGACAGAACGGATGAAGATGTCAAAGTCAGAATTGGAAACCAGTTTGGAAATCTTCTACACTCAGCATGAGCAACAAGATTCGCATTTTCGACCAGTGCTTCTATACGCGTCAGAAACTTGGCCAGTGTGTCACGAAAAGGATTTCCAAAAGCCTGTTGCAGACGTTCATTAATAACCTTCTCTCGTGACTGAAGATCAAGTGTCCACAAAGAAGGAATTAGCAAAAAGAAACTCTGGTGGGGGACAAACCAACTAAGAACTGATCGCTCAACAAATATGTAGGAGAAAATGGAGATGGATACGGATTTTTTTACCTTGGCGGCCTGCTTAAATTTTGGGCTACCAAGTACCTTATACATTACAAATCATATTGCATCTAATTGCTCATTTCCAATTCATTTTAAATAATTAAATCTTATTCAAATATGTCCTCTAATCGGATTATTTATTCTCGTGAGTATTTAATATTCTTAAAACCTACTGATCGGAAATACCATAAAAAAGACAAAAAAAGCATCATGCCGGGTGGCAAAGAGCCTTAAAAAATACCCCTATTCAATTTATGACTGTTCCTGCTATTATGAGTACCAATTGTCGCTCCCTGCCAGCCAAGATTAACTGTCTTCAATTACTCGTGTCTTCCATTATATATCGTGATACTGGGATCATATGACTTCAAGAAAAATGGCTACATGATCTATACGATGACAATCTAGTGTATCTGCATGATTTCAAATTATTCAGACAAGATCGGTGTAGTTCCAGGAAGAAACGTGGTGGCGGTGTCGCCATCTTCATCAATTCACAATTGTGTACATCTAATAAAGTATGTTTCAAATTCTCTAGTGACAACATTGACTGCCTCAGCGTTAAATGTCGACCCAAACGTTTGTCAAAATATAACTACATATACATCTCGAACATTTATATTGTGCCTGGATGCAATTCCATTGAATTGTCTTTATTCGCGGATGAATTTACCTCCCTTGCTGCCACCTCCTTCGGAAACTCCTTGTCTATAGTTACTGGAGATTACAATTCTAGTGATCACAGCTTCCTTATTTCACTTGATCATGATAACATTGTCAACTTCCCAACTCGAATGGAAAATACTCTAGATCTTGTGTTTACAAATGACATAGGAATATTTGAAGCTCGGAAAAGAGCCCCACTACTTAATTCTGATCACTATTTTTACAAATACTGTTTGGAATAAATCTATTATTATTATTACTTTGAGGAAACTCTCGAGTGACATCGCACGTAATGCAGACCATCGCTTGAGTGGAATCCAAATAGAAAACAACGAGTGGGTCATCCAGGAGTGACATGGAGGAGATCGTGCGAGTGAGAACAGATGAGGGATTATAAGCAGTCGTGGACTCAGCTGAACAGGATGACAGAAAATAGAAGAAAGTGGAGATGTGTTGTTGAAGCCGTATATTCCACTCGGAACTAGAGGGAACAATAATAATTTAATAAAATTATTTATAGGTGATTACATTTCACCTAAGCAGCAGTAAGAGAGATAGAAAGATAATATGCATAGATACAACTAAATTCACGTGTGAAGAAGAATCTCTCAGTGAAGTTGCCCTTCTAGACGTCTTATTGAAGAAGGAAATCAGACGATAGTATAAAATGGAGACTGCAAAATAAAAGTACTTGGACCAGTCAATAAACTTATTATCGCAGCTGTGTTTCCCTATAGTATAAAACAAATTTGGTAAAACCTTCAGCTAAAGGGTCAGAGATTTTGTTCAGAAGATGCGACTCAAGACGAACTTAAAGTTATACCATGACTCTTTAGGTGAAAACAGCTACCATGAAAAGTTCATCACTGAATACATGGCCAAGAAAGTAGGAAAGAATTGTTCTGTATCTTCAAAAGACTGATTACTGAACAAAGAATATGCCTTTTTGATAACTGCATCATAGCCAGGTTCTACAGTTATATATCCTTGACAGTGAATGAATTAGTGCTACTATTAACAATATTAATGCTGTTTAAATAAAGTCGAATCAATAATAATATTAATATGAGTGGATTACAGTTCAATAGCATCAACATAGCAATACACAAATTCATGAATTTATATTCTCCACTGAAGGCCAGGGCAGTAATACTGGTTGGACCTGTTTCTTCTGCACACAGAGCACCGGTTATCTCAGGGGAATTGCGATAACCTCTGCCGTTTAGAGTATGCAGCACCTGAATGCTTTTTCAAATTTGTTTGGTACCCGGTAGATGATGGAGATGGACTCCTCAGTATTTGCTTTGTGGCCGGTTTGGACCAGGTGTTCTAATATCGAGGTGTTGATGCTTCTCACTACACCTTTATTTAACCGCACAGGTAGATGTTCTCGAGTGAGCACGAAAAATCAAGTTCCTAGAGCAACGGCCAATATAACTCGTTGCACCACAAGCGCAGTTGAATTGGTAGATACAATTAGAAGTGGCTAGTGTAGTCTAGGTGCTTCATCTTTCAATTGAAGAATCACCATCGGTAGTGTAGAAATTAAGATTTGTAGTTTGCCAGCATTAAAAGTTCTTTCAACCGATTTGCTTAACTTCTTAATTATTTAGCTAGACATATCGCCCTTGAAATGCAGTCGAATGTATAAAGGCTTCTTGTTTACGGATAGTGAGTAGTCCTTTTCAACTTTCATAGTCATATGTTTCCTGATGAATTTGTTTGGATAGCTATTTTCAGTCAAAGTATCATATGTAGTCCTTAGTTCATCTTCATTTGCCTCTTCTGAGCATATACCTTTAGCCACGTGGCGAGGGTCTTTACTAAATTTCTTTTGCACTGGAGAGGAACGAAGCTGTGAAAGTGTGTATATTGTCCTGTTCATGTGGTTTTCTTATGCAAACTTCTCTTTATACTAATATGTGGTTTTCTGGTAAGGAGGACATCTTCGAAGGCAATACTACTTTAGAATTCCTCTTTACACGTCAATTCTATAGCACAATGTACCGCATTGAATTGAGTTAGTATTGTGTTCCTATCCGAATCATTTTCACAAAGAATAAAGATTTGACCCGTATATCGTCAATAAAGTGACAATATTCTGATAAAGTTGTTTAAAAGACAATTTTCTAGCCCATCGTCACCCCATCCACTTTTCTATTAAGGACGCCATCAAATTTGAAATTCACTTTCATGGTACACCTTAGTAACAATTCTTTTAGGATTTCCGTTGGGATGCCAATATTTATCGACTGGTTATCCACTTGTTCACATATAAAGTTAACCGTTTCTACTAGAGATAAATTTTAACTGATTAAAAAAGCCCATTAAAATTTTCAAAAGAATGGACACGGAACAAAGAGAACTCTTTTCGATAAATTCATCATCAGGTTCTACAATTATATATACATTATAATGAATGAATTAGTCTTATGAACAACATTAATGTTTAAATAACATCGAATCAATAATATTGATAAATTACAGCTTAACAGCATCAACATAAAATAAGCTGAATGTTAGAAGAATTAGGAAAGGTAGTAGTACAAATTCATGAGTTTATAGTCTCTACTGAGGGCCAGGGCAGTAGTAGGAGCTGGACTTGTTTCTTTTGGACACAGAGCACTGGTTATTTGAGGCGAATTGCAATAGCCTCTACTGTGAATAAAGACGTTATTACCAAAAATATCATGTCTTTGATTTCGTCTATGAATTCAAATAATCTTTGACGCTATGTTTTACTATGTGCATATGCAAAGGTTTGAGAATATTTATTAACCATCTAGTTAGAGCATGGTAGGGCGAATTTCGCATATCAAGTAGAAGTTTTAACAGTACCCTCGGTTTAGGTAGGCCTTAACTTCTCGGCTTGTACGTGCCAATTGGTCTGAGTTCTTCATATAAACTTTCAGGAAATATCTGTTCCTCCCTTAGTTTCTTCAAACGTCTGGTTAATTCTTTCTCTATTTTGTTACTGTAATCTTTCTTCTCCTAAAGTTTTTAAAACTTCTGTCTGTATTTCAATATACCATTCATCTTTTTAATGTAGTCACTTCTATTGAGGTGGACTACTGCTGGTCCTTTATCAGACTTTGGTCATTTCGTCATTTATCAGTTTCTTTAGTTCTTCTCTGTGTTCTTTTGTCAAGAAACTTCTAGTGTCGTATTTAATGTTTCTGTATCTGTTAACAACAAGCCTGTATATACAATTACAGTTCAAGGGTGATATACATTCAAGGGAAATAATAACCAACAAGTTGGGAGAATCAATTCAAAGAACGCTGCATGCTGGTAAGCTGCAGTTTATACTTTCCACACAACTGGTTGCAATTCCGAAACTGACAGATGAAATACCTAGACTAGCTAGCCACCTCTAATTGTATCTGTCAGTTCAACTGCTCCTCTTGTGAAGCTAGTTATATTGGCTGTTGCTCTAAGGACTTAATTTTTCAGTGCTTGGGAACACTCACCAATGTTTTGAAAACCATCAACACTTCTACAATGCGCTAACTCCTCCAAACATCTTACAAAGCTAACAGGGAAGAGTCGTTCCACATTATCTATCAGGTATTGAATGAATTACCGATGCTATCTAGCTGCTGAATACTCCAAGCACCAAAGGCCATTGCAATTTGTCTAAATCAATCGAAGTTCTGCGTGTAAAAGTAACAAATAGGGTCACTAATGCTACCCTGGCCTGCTATCGGACCTATGAATTCATAACTGCTCTGTTACTGTCCTAATTTGTCTGATATATTCAGTCAGTTTAGTGTTATATTAGTGAATATTATTCTCTATCTCTCTTACTGATTTCTTAGTGAACTGTAATCACTTATCGATACTATTGATTGATTCAGTGTAATTTAAAACATTTGCAATTGTGTCTACGTAACCCCATCTCAAAGTGACCACGTGTGGTCCTTCCCAGTTTGGAGGCTGTTTGCCTGACCCTGGCGCGCATTCGTCGGTGTTTCGCCTCACACTTTCATACGCTGACATCATCCGACTTTCCAGCAGCGTTCCGAGAATAATAATTTGCTTTATTCCAGAAACAGTACTAGTGGTACAGTGTGGAATTTTCAGCACATATCTACAATATTTGCATCTAATTTTACAAACATTTAAAAGGAGTATTAAACAAACAAACAAAAATAAATAAAATAAAGCTAAAGACACCAACAGCAGTAAAAAAAACAGGATAAACACAAAATAATTATAAATGCGAAAAAGTACCAAAGTTTACCTAATGCATTGTTTGTAGTGGTAGTGTGAGTAATCCTGAATAATACAACATTTTTAAGGTGGTGACTATGGCGTTCACAACCAATGATTGTCAGTTTCACATTGCCGAAAAGTATTGAAAATAAGAAAAAAACAACCACAAAACTAATAATTACATGATGGTTAATGACAGGACAATTTTGTAATACTCATAGTGCTAATAGAGTTGGAACCAGTGGATACACAATATAAGGAATATAGTAAAGTACAAAAAAGGAAGCCAATGTTAATATTTTAGGTAGATAAGTATGTTTGAGAAGGAGTTCACTAAAGAATACAAAAATAGAAGAAATAAAAGAGCCTGAAATTATGTTATTAACAACAAAGCAAGTCATGGGTTTCGCGCTTAACATTGTCCCTGTCACTTGGAACACGGGCCTAGTATGGTATCGTTGAGTTCCTGTACTTGGTTGTACGAGCATATATTATTTTATAGTGATTTCTGGTTCTACATGATGAGATATAAGGCAAGATTTGGGAATAGAGGGGGTGTTGGGGGTCGGAGAGTATGGTTTTAGACCATTTTTCGCATGTATTCAGATGTCTATCAACTAATGTAGTGACGAGCTGACTGAGTTTTACACCACTAGTCCTACTGACTACCTTCAACATTCTTCCCAGGATGGTATAGTCCTTTTCAGGAGACCAGGGAAGACTAACGGGGAACAGTAAAGTAGAATAGGTAAGATACAAGAGTTGACAGATTGTGAAAGTAGAGGTTGGGTGATTCCAGATTGTCTAAGTTTCTCATTGTAGTAGGTTAGACAGAACACTTTCTTAGAAATCATTTGTATATGAGATGACCAAGTAAGGTCGGTAGGAAGATAGAACTAGACCGAGGTATTTTGCATTAGACTTAGTTTCAATTTTAGTCCCCTCAATGCAACAGGCTTCATGAGAACTTACTAGTGTTTGTAGATCTCGTTTATGCCTAAGGAAGAAGTCAATAGTCTGGCATTTTGAGGGATTCAGCATGAGGCCGTTTAGTTTAGACCACTGACAAATGTCCGACAGGAAGCTATTTAATTTGAAACAGTCTGACTGAGACTTAATGGGAAGCGAAACAGTCAGGTCAACTGCATATTTGATGAAGTTGATTTCGTCTTAAAGAGGTAAGTCATGTAAGAAGAAGGAAAAGAGAAACAGAGAGAGAACAGCACCCTGAGGAACTCCAGCTTCAGTAAGAAAAGGAGAGGAAGATACACCATTATATACCGTGTACTGCATCCTATTAAAGAAGTAAGAGTGTAGCCAGTTGATAACCCAGGGCTCAGTTTGTGCAAGGCTTAGCTTGTTTAACAATAGGCCTCTGGGTACAGAGTCGAAAGTAGATGTATAGTCAAGGAACGTACAACGGACAAACTTGGCACCTTTGTCTAAGGAGGATACAATGTTGTGATGAAACACAGCAGCAGCGTCCAAAGTACTTTTACCCTGTTTGTAAGCAAACTGCTTTGGATCGTTTGAGAAACTTAGTGAGGGAACAAGTTTTAGTAACAATAGTTTCTCCATTAGAAACAGCATCATCGCTGACAGATCTTGAACACCACTCAACTGCACAACAGCCTCGAAGTCCTGCCCGAAGATCCATATGTCTCCATCTAATACTGCAGGGGCAGCGATACCAAATGTAACGATAGAGGACAAGCGCCAGGCAACAGATCGTTTATCGAGGAAATCAACAGATATTTATATTTATTTTATGTACATTATTATTCGTTATTATAAGCAGAGAAACAGCGTCTTCTGATTGGTTGTTTTCTCTCCGAAAGTTATCCTGTCATCTCTTTGTGACCGTTTCTTTGAAAGTCAGACCATATATCTGCGAATTGTATCCGCCCACGCAAAGTCTTTGTTCTTGTTGTTTTCATGACAGAGATTTGGGAAGTAAACACTGATGTTAATTTCTGTCTACCAATTTTGGCTAGCAAACAGCTCTCACCACAATAGAAATGTAGAACCTTGTTCCATGGCGAGCTTGTTGATCATTCAGTCTCTAAGGCCAAATTCAGTGGTCCATGAATATTTCTTCTCACACCCAGCCTGGTGGACCTCAATTAACTGAAAGCGACCCATGATCAAATTGGAGATTAATCGGATCCTTAAAAACTAACTCTTACTGAAAATTATTCTGATGCTTGCTAGTGACTCATTGACTACAGGTTGAAGTTTTTTGGAGTTCCAGTCTTGAAGTCAGTGCGTCGGTGGCATAGCGGTTAGGATGCTCGCCGACCATGCACATGGTCCGGGGTTAGATCCCCGGCCGATTCACTCCTTTACCTCGCTGAGCCAGAAATAATTCTGGTAAAGAGGAAAGGTTGGGCATGAGGCTAGCAACCGCATCCTGTAAAAATAAACACTGCTACAGAAACTTCAAGCCAACTAGCTTGAAGCCCTATGTTCCACTGGGGAACGTGAAGGATAAAAAAGAAAGTATTGAAGTCATGAACAGTGAATTCCATGAAGTTAGGTGTTAGGAGCAATACTCACTAATGACACTGGCTACTGGTCATGCTAAAATTATGAATTGATAAATGTCTGAATTTATAGGCCACAAAATTGGGTCCTGGATTCGAACTCCCATGGTGGGTGAGTACTACCGAGGAGTTACCACAGCGAATGGTTGACCGATACAATATCTCAGTAAGTGGTTAGCTGTATCTAGCAATCAAGAACCATTCTCCTGACTATTAGCCATTAATACTTGCCAATTAATTTGTTATCTTTACTAGGGTACATCCAGTAGAAAGGTTGTCGTCACTATTACGTCGACATTAACTAACGATAAACATCACTAGAGGAGATTTTGTTGTTATTTAATTGAAGGATTAGTATGACAGGAATTAGGCACAGCCCACATGTTAGCAGTTTGAATATATATATATAGACGCTGTTCAAATTTCCATCTTATCTATAGTTATGATCATACTACTTATATACACATGTACAACTGATTTTAATATAAATTTTAAAAAAAATGAAGTTTTGGAAACAATAAAATTCATCAAACTGTAACAACAGAAGACAAGGGCCAAGCAACAGATCGTTTATTAAGGAAAATCAACACACATTTATAGATTTCAATGTACATTATTGTAGATTATTTGTTAGTAGAAAATACAGTCTTTTGATTGGTTATTCCTCACAGAAAGTTAAACTTGCATCTCTTTGTGGCTGTGTCAGATCATCCATATGCTAACTGTATCCGCCTACGCAAAGCCTTTGTTCTCATTTTCACACCAACAATATTGGGGACATAAACATTGACGTCAATTACTGTGTACCAACTTTGGCTAGCAGCCGCCTCTCACCACACTCGTTCCCCCGTCAAAGACTTGCGACAGAAGTTGGTTCGGTCTTCTTGGTTCTTGGGGCTTTGCTCTTTTGTCTTGCTGTCTAGAATCTCGGTGCTTGCGGATGTTCACCTGTTTCTCTGTGTTTACCATTGCGATTGTGTCTGCGTAACCCCATCTCAAAGTGACCATATGTGGTCCTACCCACTTTGGAAACATTTTGCCTGACCCTGTCGCACATTCATAGGTATTTCGCGTCACACTTTATATGCTGCTTTCTCCTGACCTCCCGGCAGCGTCCCAAGTAGCAGCCCCATCGATGATAGATCTTGAACACCACTCAACTGCGCGACAGCCTCGAAGTCCTGCCTGAAGATCCATATGTCTCCATCAAAAACTGCAGGGCATAGGCTTTCCAAATGTCGGCAGGCAGCGACACCAAACGTAACGACTGAAGACAAGGGCAACAGATCGTTATTGAAGAAATCAACAGATATTTATGGATTTTTATGTACATTATTATCCGTTATTATTATTAGCAGAGAAACAGCGTCTTCTGATTGGTTGTTTTCTCGCTGAAAGTTATCCTGTCATCTGTTTGTGGCCGTTTCTCTGAAGGTCAGACCATGAAGGCAACGCATGATGAAATTGGAGATAAATCAAGTGCTTTTACAAACTAACTCTTATTGAAAATAAATCGCTAGTGACTCATTGACTGCAGATTGAAGTTTCTTGGAGTTCCAATCGTGAAGTCATGAACAGTTCATTCCATGAAATTGGGTGTCAGACGCGATGCTCGCCAAAGACATTGGCTACTGGTCATGCTAATTGGTAGAAGTTAAATTTTATAGGCCATTAAATCGGGTCCTGGATTCAAACTCCCTTGGTGGCTGAGTACTGTCCAGGAGTTACCAAAGCGAATGGTTGATCGATACAATATCTCAGCAATTGGCTAGCAGTATCTAGCAATCAAGAACAATTTCCCTGACTATTAGCTATTAACGCTTGCTACTTAATTTGTTATCTTTACGAGGGAACATCCAGTAGAAAGGTTGTCGTCACTATTCCGTCGACATTAACTAACGATAAACATCACTGGGGGAGATTTTGTTATTTCATTGAAGGATTAGAATGACAGGAATTAGGCACAGCCCACATGTTAGCAGTTTGAATATATATATATAGACGCTGTTCAAATTTCCATCTTATCTATAGTTATGATCATACTACTTATATACACATGTACAACTGATTTTAATAAAAAATTTTTAAAAAAAATGTGAAGTTTTGGAAACAATGAATTCATCAAACTACTTAATCATGTGAATATATATATATTTGTTTTAATTTTTTGTTTCAAATTTATATTTACACACATTTAATAAACTTTACGCAATCTCTTCATTCATTCACTCCTAACTAACACCTGGAATTTGAATGAAAGCAAATAAAAGTTGTAATACACGAAATAATGGTGAGAAATTTATTTGGGAATTTTTTTTGTAAGAAGAGAGTAATTTTCTGGAATTGGTTTGTGGAGATTCTGCTTGTTTTTATGTTAGATCAAAAACTGATATTAGTTAGAGAACTGTTGAAAACCAGCACTGGAGTACTGGACGGCTGTTTCGTTCTAGTTTGCGAATCATCATCAGAACGCACCCACCTATCAGGGTTCGAACCACCAAGAACCTTCCAGTTACAAACTAACTGTTGAAAATTATTCTGATGCTGGATAGTGACTCGCTGCAGGACGAAATCGACTAGAGGTCTGGTGAGAAGTTGTGACCAGTGGGGGTCTATCCAGTCGGGAGTGAGGGTAGATTTCCCACTGATGACATTGGTTGGTTATTATACATATTATTTTATTATTGTTCCCTTGAGTTCCTAGTGAAACATAGGGATTCAACTGCACGTTTCCACTTCCTTCTGTCTTCTGCTGTACTTTTCACCTGCATCCATGTCAATCCATACTGCTTCAGCTCCTCTTCACACGATCTCATCCATGTCACCCTTGGACGTCCCACTCGCCACTTCCCTTTCGGGTTCCACTCGAGCAACGGCCTGGCGCGCGATGTCACCCAGCGGCCTCCTCAGAGAGTGTCCAATCCATATCCACTTTCTCATGCATATTTGTTGGGCGATTGGTTCTTGTTTTATTTCTTTGTTCCCCTAGTTTTTTGTTGGTGATTCTTTCCGGTGGCCATCTGATCTTCAGTATAGAACGAAGACAGCTGTTGATAAAGATCTGCAACAGGCTGTTGGAAATATTCTTTGTGATCCACCGCCAAGTTTCTGATCCGTACGTATAGAAGAACTGACTGATTTGACGTTTGTATTGAAAATCCGAATTTTGTTGTTGATGTTGAGGAGTGATGAAGATTTCCAGATTGGCTTCAGGTTGATGAATGTTTTTCTCGCCTTCACGATTCTCGATTTGACATCCTCGTCCGTCCGTTTCTGCTGTAGTTGAGACAATGCTCCCTAGATAAGTGAATGAAGTAACCTCTTTCAAATCCCTCCCGTTGATGGTGATTGGTGCTGGATGTGTCATGTGTGGTTGGTGGTCATGCTAAAATCACGAATTGGTCGAAGTTAGAATTCATGTACTGGCCATTGAGGAGTCCGGTTTCAGTTACTGAATGGTGTATAAGCTTGAATTGTAACTGGAATCTCTTGGGTTCGTACCCTAGTGGGTGCGTTTTGATGGTGATTCCCAAACTAGGATGAAACAGCTGTCTGGCACTCCCTGGTGGTTTTCAGTGCTTCTCTAATTCACATCAATCCGTGGTCTAATCTGAAGTGAAAGAGAGTAATTTCAGATTTTGAGTTTTGTAAAGATTTCAATTCTCATTTAACGTAAATCTTGTCAAGAAGTAAAAAACATAAAATAAGTTCAAGAATTATTGGTATCCAAGGAGGATTAGTTACAAATTCACGTGTTATTGGATTCCATGCCAATGGCTTGATAGTCTCTAGACTTGGCCTCGTAATCTCAAGAATTAAGATTTGAATCCAGAGGCTGTGCGCAGCTGAGGAGTTTCAAACTGCGACGAAAGTTTTATCATTATTATTCCCTTGGGTTCCCAGTGGAATACACAGGCTTCAACTGGAGCACATCTCCACTTTGTCCTATTATTTGCAGTTCTCTTAAGATGGCCTCCGTGTCACACTTGGACCAACCTACAATTCGTCGTTTCCCTTTCGGGTTCCACTCGAGTGATAGCCTGGTGCACGATATCATTCGACGGTCTCCTCAGAGTATATCCGATTCGTCTTCAGTTTCTTCAGCACATTTCTTGAGTAACAGGTTATTGATTGGTTCGCTCCCAGTGAAGTGGACAGCTGTTTGATAAACGTCTTCAGTAGCCTGTTGGAAAAGCTTTCCATGAGGCGCGCACCATATAGAAGAACTGACTGACTTAACATTGGTGTTGACAATCTGAAATTCAAACTGATTTCAGAGTGGCGGCGTGTCTTGTCTTTCCGACACTGGCTGACCTTGATTAACATCCTATCTGTGCCATCGGTTGAAGCCGGAACGATGTTGTCTAGATAAGTGAAGGAAGTGACCTCTTTCACATTTCTTTCCGGTTTCTTCTGCCTCTTTGTCGTTTTTCACATGTAACTCTCCAAATTTATGTGAAATTAGGCATAAAGAATCTGAGAAGTCCAGAACTTCTAGAGTCTTCCTGAAGGCCACGTACGGTGTTCTGCATAATCCCGTTCACCCCAATTAGGTATATCATCATGGGTGATAGCAAGCAGTCGGCTTGTCTTACTCCTGTCCCCACTTGAAACGCCTCTCTGGGCTTTCCGTTGTGGATCACTTGACATGTAATATTGTCATAGAGCCGTTGAATGGTGCTGAGGTAGTTTACAAATTAATTCCCTGTCAACGCTGTCTCATGTCACTTCAAATTCGACGATTAACTAAGCTTTATTTTGCTCAGCCTTTCATTCCTTGATTATACATCTGCTTTCGACTCTGTACCTAGAGGCCTATTGTTAAACAAGCTTAGCCTTACACAAACTGAGCCCTGGGCTATCAACTGGCTACACTCTTACTTCTCTAATTGGATGCAATATACGGTATATAGTGGTGTATCTTCCTCTCCTTTGCTTACTGAAGCTAGAGTTCCTCAGGGTGTGGTTCTCTCTCCGTTTCTCTTTTCCTTCTTCTTACATGATTTACCTCTTTCAGACGAAATCAACTTCGTCAAATATGCAGATGACCTGTCTGTATCGTTTCCCATTAAGTCTCAGTCAGACTGTTTCAAATTAAATAGCTTCCTGTCGGACATCAGTCAGTGGTCTAAACTAAATGATCTCATGCTGAATCCCTCAAAATGCCAGACTATTGACTTCTCCCTTAGGCATAAACGAGATCTACAAACACTAGTAAGTACTCATGAAGCCTGTTACATTGAGGGGACTAAAATTGAAACTAAGTCTAATGCAAAATACCTCGGTCTAGTTACTATCTTCCGACCTTACTTGGACATCTCATATCCTAACGATTTCTAAGAAAGTGTTCTGTCTTACCTACTACATTAAGAAACTTAGATAATCTGGAATCACCCAACCTCTACTTTCACAATTTGTCAACTCTTGTATCTTACCTATTCTACTTTACTGCTCCCCGTTAGTCTTTCCTGGGCTACTGAAAAAGGACTACACCATCCTGAGAAGTATGTTGAAGGTAGTCAGTAGGACTAGTGGTGTAAAACTCAGTCAGCTCGTCACTACATTAGTTGATAGGCATCTGAATACATGCGAAAAATGGTCTAAAACCATACTCCCCAACTCCCAACAACCACTCTATTCCCAATTCTCGTCTTGTATCTCATCAAGGAGAACCAGAAATCAGTATAAAATAATCTATGCTCGTAGAACCAAGTACAGGAACTCAACGATACCATACTTGGCCCGTGTTCTAAGTGACAGAGATAATGTTAAGAGTGAAACCTATGACTTGCTTTGTTGTTAATAACATAATTTTAGGCTCTTTCCTTCTTAAACATACTTAGCTACCTAAATTATTAACATTGGCTTACTTTTTTGTACTTTACTGTATTCCTTCTTTGTGTATCTACTGGTTCCGACTATATTAGCACTATGAGTATTACAAAATTGTCCTGTCATTAACTATCATGTAATTATTAGTTTTGTGGTTGTTGTTTTTTTTTGTTCGGCAATATTTAACTGACAATCATTGGTTGTGAACGCCATTATCACCATCTTAAAATTTTGTATTATGCAGGATTACTCACACTACCTCTATAAACACCGCATTATACCTGACAATAAATAGAAAAACAACAACCTCGAAATGTTATTTTATGATTGTTTAGAGTTGTTTCAACCAAATTAACTGATCATCTTGGCGATAAACATTCTTAAATATCATTTCATAACTTCTTGTATGACTATGGCTTTACTGCCACCATGCATAATCATATCATAGCTTCCACTACCCAATATTGAGTTATTATTATATGCCGTTTATTTTCCTTTCTACTTCTTGGTATTTTTTTCCGCATTTTTTAAAAAGTTATTTTTGTGTTTTTTTGTTTTTGTTGTCTTTATATTTATTTTTTTCAAATACTCCTTTTTAAATGTTTGATAAAATGAGATGCAAATATATTGTAGATATGTGCTGAAAATTCCACACTGTACCACTAGTACTGTTTCTGGAATAAAGCAAACTATTATTATTATTATTCTAATGTACAGATTCCTGTAGATGTTTCTAATTTATCTTCATCTGTTTCTCTGATTTTCCCATCCAACTTTTTGGCTGATATTATGGCAATCATGAATAATTCATTAATTACTTGTTTCCTATGATTTATTTTCCTCCCTTATTGTCATTTTCACTAGTGTCACTGTCAAAATGTTTTGTTTTGTTTTTTCATTGTGTTTAATGTTAGTAATTAAAGATATAAGACATAATGCCATGATTTCCATCAGTCATGATGAAAGACTGTGAGGTATCTGTTGTAATCAATGTGTGTATAGATGGAATAACGATATTCCAGGAGTCCTGTGTCAATGGACGTGAACATTGAACGTTTGTTTTATTGGATCTGGCAGCCATTAATGGGCAACTGAAAGGCGCGAATGGTCGATCGCTTGCAGGTTGAAGGAAGACTGGAGTTAGATACGAATAAAAGTGCTTTATAACTTCATTTGTACTTAACATTTGTTTGTCTTCACTTTAATTGCCAAACAATATAATTTCGTTCAAGGAATTCTGGTGTTTTGGATTTAAAGTTGAAGAACGTACATAGTATTTATCGGTTCAATCGCTGAAGTCTTCATTACAATAGGGACTTAGGGCTAAGTTCCTTGACAGTCCTGTCTACACAGACTAGATATTATCTATTCCTAGTGGCTGGCTGATTTAATTGAGAGGCTTTCGTTGTCCCTCATCTAGATAAAATGGCTTCAGCGTAGGTTTTTATTATAAAATGGACTTATTTAAATTCTCCATGAATGCTATAATTGTATCTCCTGGCTGGCGACCACTGTCCTAACTGGTTGTAAATTTACGTTTATATTGATCATTTTTATTGACTTGGAATTTGAACTTTCTAGTCATACGGAGCTATTTATGATTAGTTAATAAATTTGGTCAAATCTTGACGACAGTTCATTTGAATTATTTTGCAATCGAATTAAATTAACGAAGAAATTGTGTAATTGGAACAGTCATCGTGTTTTCACTCTCCGTTATCTGCAACAGAATGCATATCCTAAATCCGTAGCTGTCGAGTCACCTGACAACTCCAGTAGGTCGAATAAAGCAGCTCAATCTTCAGAAAGAAGACGAAGTAATAAGTCCGACAGGGTGCTTCTACTAAACTCTAATCCTAAATATCATAATTTTGAAAATACGTCTAATCATAAAATTCTAGATACTAACAGTTTGAACAGACATGAAGGCGTGATGTTAGCTGATGCATAGGAAATTTTTATTAATAAGTAAAAAATGGATATGTATCACTAATTATTAATACTTGGTCAAAATTCTCGACTGTCCATATCTTCTTATGGAGACGTTAAGAAATGTTTTACAACTGTTTACCCACCCACACACCATACACACTCTGTTTAAAGTGTTTAACAAAGGTAGACCAATATTTGTAAGTCTGAGGTCAAATTTTGATCACAGCTCATACAATTTTGTTTATTATACTTGTTGATGCTTGTT
The DNA here is from genome assembly GCA_944472155.2 of Trichobilharzia szidati. NCBI lineage: Eukaryota > Metazoa > Platyhelminthes > Trematoda > Strigeidida > Schistosomatidae > Trichobilharzia > Trichobilharzia szidati. Next base: position 2,266,776 of record OX235277.1, read on the forward strand.
GAATGACTCATGATTGGACAAAGTTTTTAAAAACAAGTGATGTTCCTTTTTATGTATAAACCTCTGTTATGTTAATTTCGATTAATTTCCCTGAAGAAGTTCGGACCAGATTGCCGAACACGGGAAACGTTGGAATTACTCATTTCAATATCGCTGAGACTTTACAAATATAATTTTTCACAAATGTCTACTTCTCACTCGGCGCCCAAATATTTTAGAACTATTCTATCAAATCTTGACGACAGTTCATTTGAAATTTGGTCTATAGATAATGTGTTTGTTGATTGCTGGCTGATTCTTTTGAGTACCAACCAGGCTTCTAGGAATTTTCTGGCAGTAATTTTGGTGTTCCCTCTGTTTAAAATTTCGACATTATCCCAATCAAATTGATGTCCATAATTATCCACACGGATTGATATTCCTAACTGAAGTGGTGGACGGAATCATGCGTCAGACTGTGCATGGGAGTGAGAAGATAGGAATGCTTTGAACTACCGATAAGAAGGCTCTACAAGATCTGGATTTCGCGCGTCGATTATTTTAATGTTTAATGTGACATAGCAAGCTTGACAGAGTACCGTGGTAACTCACTGAGCTCCTTGACTGTCGAGAGGTCCTTGCTACGTTTCAATTCATGGATAATCCCCATCCAGGCATTAATGAAAATAAAAAACGCAGATCAGCGAAGAGTCTCTTTTCGCCGGCGAATTCATTCACTCTTAGCTGTACAATCGCAAATATATATGTGTCATTTTGTGTGTATGTGTACATTAAGCTTCTCAAGTAAAATTTTAATTGGTTATGGCTATTCTAACTAAACAGGTGAAGATTGGTTAATGGAGTTACGTAATACAAAATCAGTCAAGAAAATTAGGTGTTGATGAAATTAGAGTAGTAACAAAGGTGATGAGATGTCACAAACAGTAGTTAGAAGAAGTTATGTAATAATATGAATAGTTTGATGATTGAGTTTTACTCGGGATGCACATAGGAACACAGTATAGAATACGAAATTACGTAAGAAATCTAAATGAATAGAAGAATTGTAAGCAATTAAAGAACAGGTAAGCAAACAAACTTAAGTCATCAAAAATCAACAAAGTTGTTACCATGACAGTAGAAGTGGTCGAATAATCCTCTTTTGTATGCACAGCTCCGGTTTTTCTATGTGGATAGCCAGAGCTTCAGTGATACAAAGAAGACGAAACCGTATTGCCTTTGATAGGTTATTTTTGACTCTGCAGATTACTTTGAAGGAGGCGTTTGTTGAAATGGAATGATCGGTGTTAACCAGGTTTTCAATTACCGCACTCCTTATTGCACCGCTATTGCCTTTTCGCAACCATGCTGGATAGGAAATGCTCTTGGACAGGATGCGCGTTGAACGACCGGTGTACCTGGCTCCACAGCAGCAGGTGGACTGATATATGCACATAGAAGTGGTCAAATGCGGCATCTTGTCCTTGAGGCTTCGGTAGATCAGTGGTCGACTGGAGGACACTATTCTTAGCGTTGCTGCAATGAATTTAATTTTGTTTGTTTGCCTGTTTCCTTAATTGCTTATAATTCTTGTCTTCATTTGGAACTCTTACGTAATTTCGTATTATCTACTTTGTTCCTATGTGTGTCCTGAGTAAAACTCAATCATCAAACTATTCATATTATTACATAACTTCTTCTAACTACTGTTTGTGACATCTCATCACCTTTGTTACTACTCTAATTTCATCAACACCTAATTTTCTTGACTGATTTTGTATTACGTAACTCCATTAACCAATCTTCACCTGTTTAGTTAGAATAGCCATAACCAATTAAAATTTTACTTGAGAGGCTTAATGTACACATACACACAAAATGACACATATATATTTGCGATTGTACAGCTAAGAGTGAATGAATTCGCCGGCGAAAAGAGACTCTTCGCTGATCTGCGTTTTTTGTTTTCATCAATGTGACATGCCCATAGAAACTCGAAGACTTGTAGGCGAAATCCAGCAAATTGGTCGAAGAGGAGAGGTAGGCAGCGAAGACAGGACTGCAAGTGAATGTGGAGACGGATAAGATGAAGATAACCAATCAACCAACTAACCAACCAAGCAACAGCATCAGCCACCAATCACTATGAATGGAAAAAAATCGAAAGAGGCCACTTCTTTTACATATCTATGCAGAATCGCTTCAACTACAGTCAGTTCCATGGACGAAAATGTGAACACCAGAATCGAAAAGGCACCAGAGTTAAGTCATTCAGCTATTCCATAAATAGGTCAGAAACTTGACCACTGTAGTAGTAAGAAACTCCATATTAGTTTCTTCATTAGATCTATCACACACAGTGTGAAACAGTATTATTTACTGGATGACAAGGTTTCGAACAAAATTTATTGTTCACAATCATATCAATTATAATTACACTACTTTGATACTTGGGTTCTATAGTTTTCTTTGTGCTCTCCTATTCGTCGTAGGGGTAGTTAATTCTCCAGATATCCAGGTTGACAGGTATTGAATCATTCCTATTACATGTATTTGTGGTTGATTCGATAAACAAAGCTTCTGTTATCAATCTCTCCCTCCACCCTGCTGTGACATTAGATTTTAAAACTGTCATCCTATCCTGTTGTATGGTTGTGTGTAACTGCATGTAGTGAGTGGTATAGCTGAACTATTCTCTAGATTTCTAATCTTGTTCGGGTCAACTAATCTAGATTTTGCTAGGTTTTTATGTTCGGCTAGTCTGGTTCACTTACCCTGTTCTACTAGTTTGACCTATCTGTTTGACCTCACAATCATTGCAGGCAGGGTATTAGATAAACTAAATTGTTTTGATTTAAAGGCTCCACAGGATTGATCGTTCAACCGACAAAGCTTATTTCTAATTGAGTTTGTTGGTTTAAATGCCAGCCACTTTTATTCCTGGCTTGTTGAGAATTCTGCGTAAGGTTTCCTAAGTTCCTTCCTTGTATGGAATTACCACTGATGATTTAGACTCCTTATTGTCGGTGTTGTCTTGCGCACATTTGACTTGCATATCGTCATGCAGTTACACACAACCATACAATAGGCTGGATGAGATTAGATGACAGTTTTAAAATATAATATCACAGGGTATAGGGAGAGATTGATAACAGACGCTTTGTTTATCGAATCAACTGACAGGGATTACGTGTAATGGGAATGACTCAACACCTGTCCACCCAGATATCTGTAAAATTCTACTACCCTAACGACGACAAATAGGAGAGAACAAAGGAAACTACATACAACTCAAGTTTTGAAGTCGTGTGATTATAATTGATGGCATGATTATGAACAATAAATTTTGTTCGAAACCTTGTCATCCAGTAAATAATACTGTTTCACTGACTGTGTGATACATCTAATAAACAAACTGATATGGAAAGGCTACTTAATACTCTTATGTACAGATACCTCCGTTTCTGGCTATATATTGATGATCAAATAGTCTGCCAGAAGGAATAAGCGAGAAGAAATTCTCAAAATGAACCATCCATGAGCCAGTTCCGCAACACAAAGGTACATTCTGCAGAAAATAGACATGGATCGCACACACACACATACACACACACGCAAACATGTTCCACACGGAACCTCAAGGGAACAATAAAAATACAATCATATTTGATTAGACAATCAAATCTGCTTATAATTATCATTAATAAGCTTAATGATGACAGTAAGAATTGTCTAAGGTGGGAGAGAAATTCACTCTCTCTCTCGTTCTCTCACTCTCCCTCTCTCTCACGCTGGTGATGTTGCCAATGAGATGGGAATAGTAATAATAAATGAGCAGTTTTCATTTTGTAACAAATAGAACGTCACAAAAATCACTAACAATATGCTACTAAAGACTTTTATGTACAGGTACCTCCCTTGCTGGCTCCACAGAAGGAATTAGCAACAAGTTAAAAGACATATGACAAAATATAACCTCAGAGATACATTTGAATTCATCGACTCAGTGAAGGATGTCAACATTTTTGAAAGACAATGATGTCACTAGATGTCACCTCTCTATTTACAAGCATCCCTCTGATCGAAACAACATGCTTCATTTGTAATTACGTTGAAACCAACAACCTGGAAGTTCCACTCCCCATAAACTACCTGAAGAAACTTCTTCTCAGATGTACGTTCAATATCCAGTTCAAATTCAATGAACAGTTCTATGTATAGAAAGATGGGGTAGCCATGGAGTCTCCTCTCGGTCCACTCCTAGCCGACTGCTTTATAGCGAGCCTAGAAAACAACAACCTCGATCCCTTGATAAGTCAACTTCACTGATACAGGAGATACGTAGATGATACGCTCATAATCTGTGATGAAAAATCTGATTTAGATTCTCTCGTCCAAACCTTGAACGCAGTGCACCCATCAATAAGATTTGCCTCAGAACGTGAATCGAGCGACGCATTTCGATTCCTCGATGTACTACTCACCAGAAGACACGACTGCACGATCCAAAGATCGATATATTGCAAGCCAACATGGACTGGAGAGTTTATCAACTTCCAGAGCTTTGTCCCACTGATCTGAAAGCGAAACCTGATATGTACGTTGTGTTCAAGGATTAGAAAAATCTGTTCAGAAGACATGG